>JAUMHH010224964.1:0-26767 GCA_032359455.1 Chlamys rubida
GATGTTGGATTAACGCTATTGAAACCAATATTTTACTTCGAGGTATCCGAGTTTTTCGACTTTTCAGGGTTCGAATTTTCGAAGAGATTTGGCCGGGACCGGAGAAATACTTCGAGATAAACGGGGTCTTCGAGTTAAAAGAGTTCGAGATAACGATGTTCGACTGTATAGTATTTAAACTATTTACCTCCCTGTTTTAATGTCTACTATTTGTACAATCACAAAAAAACATCATAACAAAGAGCTTAGGTGATAGATATAAAATCCTAATTCTTCTTTTATGTTATCCAACAGTATCAATACAAAACTTCTCCAGCACAGTATCGGCCAGGGCAGCCGTGGCGGTGGATCGGCAAGGCAGGGTTATATTAATGCAGGTGGATGGGAACACACACGAAAGAGGGTAATCCACCTAGTTTAACTTTTTTTTTTCTCACAAATAATAAAGAAATTAAGTTTTCAATTTAATAAAACAACTGGCTTATTGGTTATGCTTCTTTTTACTGAAATAATTTGCCAGTACTTCATACAGTATTATTATTATCATTAACACTTATTTCTTAATGTAGGGCATACTAAGATAATGTATCATTTGTACATTTATATATCATAGCTTTGCCTGGTTAGCTTAACAAAATATTTAAATACATTTTATTTTCAAAACTGTTGAAATTAAAATCAAAATTTATATGTGTTTGTACAGAAAATAATATAAGGAAACAAACAAATATATTTGTAAATTTTTAGATAAATCTTAAACATGGCTTAAAACTGCGTTAATAGCCTTTTAAACTAATCAGGCTTTGAAGAATCAACCAAGTTAAAAAATGGATTATTTCACAATTTAACCACTTGAAATATTGTTTTTAGTTCGATATTTGCTCAAATAAAAATGAAACCAGATTATTAGTATTATGTGTCATTATGATTAATTGGATATGATGCTTAAATATCAATTATATAATATAATCGTCACTATTAACATGAAACTCATGTATTACTAAAGTTAGTTTTATATTATCTCCGTCTATGATATACAGTGTCCGACAAAACGGGAGAGCCAGTCGGAGGTTTCTGTATGTAATATGTGTGTCGTTGTAGAGGGGAACGTCTGCATGGAGCATCTCGGTCATCCCAACTCATGGAAACGTATCGTTCTGACGGTACACTCTGTGACATACGGCCGTGACACTACTACGTCGTGTATTTGTTACTATCAAATAATTATAATATACATATCATTAAAGAGGTTAAGAAAAAATATTTCAGATCTTTAATAGCCGTAGCGTAATATTTATCGACTAGTAAAACTGATTGAAAACATTTATTTTCTCTGCTTCCATTGATTATAATTAACAGAAATTGAAGTGTTATCATATTTGTTTGATAAATCTGAAAGTT
Organism: Chlamys rubida; assembly: GCA_032359455.1. Taxonomy (NCBI): domain Eukaryota; kingdom Metazoa; phylum Mollusca; class Bivalvia; order Pectinida; family Pectinidae; genus Chlamys; species Chlamys rubida. Next base: position 1,402 of record JAUMHH010224964.1, read on the forward strand.
TTTTTTGTGTGTATAGTGTTCTAGATTTACAACCAATACACCAGAACAAAAAATGAAACGTATTAACAAAGAAATCATATATTATGAAAAGGTATAATATTTACACGATGTTAAATTTTATTTCGTTGCTAAATACTTTATATTTATTTCTATTTATCTCCATATAAGGCTGACATTATACACTGTAATTCATATTTCATTGTTAACTATATATTATAGAATTGAAATATGTCATTGATGGAAGATTGCTATCTCTGTATATTTCCTTGTAGTATCAACCTGTTCGAGTTTGCTGATATGATGTTGAAGTATGATGTCGTACAGGCCGTCAACTTAGACGGGGGAGGATCTGCATCTCTATTGATAAAGGGAATACTAGTGAACAACCCTCCAGACATATGGTAAGACGGGGATATAACACCAGACATATGGTAAGACGGGGGATATAACACCAGACATATGGTAAGACGGGGATATAACACCAGACATATGGTAAGACGGGGATATAACGCCAGACATATGGTAAGACGGGGGATATAACGCCAGACATATGGTAAGACGGGGGATATAACGCCAGACATATGATAAGACGGGGGATATAACGCCAGACATATGGTAAGACGGGGGATATAACGCCGGGCATATGGTAAGACGGGGGTTAATGCACCAGACATATGGTAAGACGGGGGATATTACATCAACCAAACATATGGTAGGACGGGGATATAACATCAACCAAACAATGTTTTTTCTTTATGATGGAAAAATATTATTTCCTTCATATCAACACCGTAAATGCAAAGTTTCTTTTTTTTTTTTTATCTCTACAGCAAACGTGACGATGTTGGTTTTATAACAGTTATAGTAATATTATTTTTAAATATTTATTTTCTCTAGTAAGAATGTACACGTTTATGTCTTCTTTTGTTAATATTCCTGATGATGGTTAATTAACGATTATGCTTTATTTCTTGTTTTCCTTAAGGACGTTATGTTTTTATGTATTATGTAAGGACGATGTTTTGTGTCTGTTTTTCAGTAAGGATGATACTAGGTTTCGGTGTCCCCGGCCTGTATCTACGATCCTCTGTGTACACGAGCCGGTCTGTGATCCTCCGGGCTGTTCAGGACACGGTCAGTGTATAAAGGGAAGGTGTGAGTGCTACTATCCATGGACTGGACAAGGCTGTACAACACTTAAATGTTATAAACACTGCTCGTTCAACGGAAGATGTACTCCACGTATGATTATACTTCTTATTTTGGTCTTACATAGATTTAAATTGCGGGCGTCATCTTTGAAGCAGAAGATGCCGACCCTCGCGGAACGCCTGGTCTTATTTTTCTTATACCTTTCAATTGCTTTTTGATATAAGTATTTCCTTTGTTGAGTTTTTGCCCTAATTTGATCGATTTCGAGTTCAACTTACGATTGTGTTAACATGTCGGTGTTATCTTGTAAACTGCAATATTAATGAATGTAATACTAGAAAATTGATAATATTAATGAATGTAATACTAGAAAATTGATAATATTAATGAATGTAATACTAGAATATTGATAATATTAATGAATGTAATACTAGAAAATTGATAATATTAATGGATGTTAATGTTGCTTTGAAGAATCTGAAACATACTTATTTCTTTCACAAAATTAAAGACTCATTTTCTTTAAGATATGTACCCTTTCCCAACTAGCCTTTCTGTTTACATGACAAAATTTACAAACTCACAATTTCGATACTAAGTAGTGATTTCTTACGAAAGGCATTCATTTTAGGTGGTTGCGTGTGCAATGCCGGCTTTCATACGTTAGGCTGTGTTGAACAATGTCTAGAAGGACATTACGGTAAAGGATGTTCGAACGTGTGTTTATGCCTAAATGGAGCCACTTGTAACGCTGTGGACGGATCATGTGACTGTGCCGCGGGATACACAGGACGAGCATGCGCAGAAGGTATTACTTGTATATTTACCAAAATCTTGTGATGAATGATATTCATAAATTATGTAATAACTTTGGAGAAAAAATCATAATAGATATCATTTATTATAAATTAAAATCACTTACTAGGAGACGTTTGATTGAAATTGCTTGATTTTGCATTCTCGAATAAGCATCGCTGTCAAAAACTTACTATGACATGGCGGAAATTACACTGATTTGTTATATGACTATTCTAATGAATACATTACCGCTGTGTTCGTTATCATTTATCTAAATGCATCCTCCCTATTGATTTGTTGGTAGTTTGTGATTTCGGTTATTACGGAATGGGATGTAGCCAAAAATGTCAATGTAACGGTATCTGTCCGTGTGACCATGCCACGGGAAGCTGTAATGGGACCGAGCTTAACAAACAATTATCACGAGGTATGTATGTAATAGAACAGACCTCCTGTTATAGCAGAGTTTCCAAATATATTCTCACACCGTACACACATTCGTGATAAAACACACTTGCGGAGCTGTACATACCAAAATAGAATCTTAACAATACATCTGTACAACCGTTCTCCATTCAGTTACTTTACTTATATTATGTCTTGCTTTCCTTAACTTTTTCATGTGTTTAATATACCCAGACTCTGCCTTTTTTTTACTGGTGTGATTGTGGTATTACGATGAGTTTGTCTCAGATCATAAGATAAAATCATAAAAATGTACAACATTTGATATAGCGCCCTATCTAGTTAGATTAAGTCTCTCTAGTCTAAAGCGCTTTACAGTACATGTATATACAAGTTATACAACCAATACAATTAGTATATACATTAATCAATACAATTTTGTGGAATTCGCTAGAGCTGCCTTATCAGGCGCTAACTACTGGTCCTATGCCACCTGGCTAATATCTCCTTATGATTGTATCTCTGCGTGTGTGCTGGAGATGTAATGTGTAAAACAGTATTTGTCATTTTTAAGTGTTTGTATTGATTTGAAAATTTGAAAAGCGATTGTTATAACGTGTTCAATATCTGTAATGTATAATTAAAACATTGCTGTCTATCATGTAATTTAAGCGAAAAATACGGTGTATCTAGCACATTATTTTGTATTTGTTACTTCATTGTATGTATATATGTATATATTTTAACTTTGTTTCACAAATAAGCAAATCAATATACTTATGCAATGTGTTAAACAAGATGAATCTGAAAAAAAATCAGTTGTATGGCTTATGTACAGTATTTATAAAAACAAAATTAAGGGGAACGTTAATCAAACGTGTTCAATATAAGAACAAAATACAAGAAAGAGAAAGTAAAAGCTCTTGTTCAACACGTATATTAACTAAATTCTTCTTTTGCAGTCCCTGTCGTACAGACAAAGGTCGTTACCAATGACCGTAAGTTGAACGTACTTGTTTTATACATCAAAACCATTGAACACAGTGTTCACTTTAATTGAAATGATATTGTTCATACAAATTAGTCTTTATTTTCGTTAACCGACGTTATAAATTTTAATCATTATTCAAACAGGCTGGTACTTTATATGTAATTAATTCTTAAAGTAGATATTCTTGCGTGTTGACTCACTGAACACAGAATAGTTCCCGATAAGCATTCACACAGTTTTATTGTTTTCTTTTCATAACGAAAATGCTATTATATACGTTTAAATACGGTAAGGATAAGTATGACGTATCAGCTACGTCTTAGAATGACTCAGCATGTCTTACAGAGGTCTATTATCTCAGAAGTTGTGCATTTGAACAATCTTTAATTGGAAGATAAGTTTAATGTGTTGTTTTATTTTTTCAGGGGTGAAAATTGTAAAGGAAAGAGTCCATGTTCCCATCCCACAAACCCGTAAGTAGAATGATGGTATTATATATCTATTATGTCGTTAGTGACAAACATTTCTATTTCTTTTTGTGGAGTAGTTTTGTAGAAAGTTAACAATGGAATATTATTTAAAAAAAAAAAAAAAAAAAAAAATGGAATATCATAACATATCCTTTTATTTCTTTTACAGAGGTCCAGAGAATTGTCCAGCAGGTACCTTTGGAGACTCTTAGTAAGTAAACCTATGTCATTTCAATTGTAATAAAACATGTAGATAATGGCGGAAATGCATCGTTTGATATAATATATTGCATCGCAGATGGTCGAGGCCTTAATGACGAAGAGATTGTCTTATTTGTGTCGCAAGTACTAATTATGAACATTGTTTTTAATTTTTAATTACAGAATATGTTGGATCGCCAGTGCTCTTCAAACATAAAGGTAGAGAATCCCTTACTACGTTATGTTTTATTGAATCAGTAATATACAAATATTGATATAGTAATCGTTCGATTCTGCTATAAAAATAAAAATTATGGTTGCATATATGTTCAGTAAGATTATGATATATTTGGAAAATATTAATTCTTTGTTCATGTGATTTGACAATTAACGTTATGTTAATAGAATTTTATTTTTATTTGTTGTCACTTTCCCCTTTCCGTATTCGAAAACGTGATATTACTTGTATTTCATAACGGATGTCTCCTTGCTATTAATTTCATTGTTTATATCTTGCCCTAGTCTCATCAAGGTTGAGGTCAAATAACGGTTTTGATAACATTTCATTGTAATAATTTTAGTCAAAAGGGGGATAAAAATCAATTCAAAATCTTGAAACGTAATTTTCATTTGATAGCAATTCAAATATGTCTACTATTTCAAAACGAATCATTTCACGTACACGGTTTTCTCGCAAAAGAAAGGTTTTCGGGGGTTCGCACTACCACATGTGTACGCTCAAGTTACTCTCAGCCCATATTATAAACATAGCTGCAGTCGAGTGCAATTATCATGAGTGCAACATGTCGTGCAGGGAATAGCTAAATGATTATCGTGTTGGATCACCTGATGAAGTATTTAGACCTGTGTGGATGTTCCAGATATCTTTCCTTTTCGGTTCATGGGCTCCTAAGTTTTAAATTTTTTCTTGCTATCGGTTTTTTCATTGTATTCTTCAGGTTGACTTTTTCGTACTTGCTGTCTATTGTCGTTTACCCCCCACCCCCCATTTTTTTTTTTAATATTTACTGACCAAAATTTGTCACTGGCGATATAATGTCACGACACCTCATTTAGATATATATATCACTACGATGTTCCTATTCTTTATGGACAATATCGCTATAGTGTGAACATTATGGCATAACTGTCGCATAACTCCATTACTAAATGTTGTTGATTTAAATGTATGACCCGTTTTGTTTCGGCTACGTCATGTTTTGGTGTGCTGGCTATTAATTTCTTATAATTGTTTCTTTATTTTCTTTTATTTACAAATTGCTTGTATGTTGTTTAATTTTTTGCATTCAGAAATTGTTCCCGTCATCAAAGAAAAAATAAGGACCGGTGAGTAACTTCATCCAAGTATATACATACATAACATTTCCCAATTTCTCCAGATTTTTTTGTTATCATTGATAATTTTCTCGTCCAAAAATGATAATGTTGGCCTTATATCTAGATAACCTAATTACATTATGTACCTGGAAAGTCATCAATGATCTGGTCTCTCTTACGTAAAACCTCATTATATTACTTAAAGATATTGCGATCAATTAGCATTCACAATAATTACGATTTGTGTCATAATTAAACTCTATATATATGTAATAGATTACTTGAATCTGCCAATTACAAATTTATTAATGTATTTTCCTTTTTATTGTGTTGCAGTTGTTCATAAAGGTAAGTAATTTAACACAAGAAATGATAAATGTAATGAAAAAGAATTCAAAATAATGTAAACAAAATGTAACCAGCGATATTAGAATATATAAATAGTATGAAATAAATTTAAAAAAAAAAAAAAAAAAAATGTCGCACGGCAATCCGAAGTTGTAAAAGAACAAAGAAGGGGCAGTGCTGAACCATTGCTTTTATATACTGTAGACATTAAGAAACAGTATCGATAAAATAATCGTATTTTGCAAAAAGCATGAAGTACCTTCATGAATATGTTCCATGATACACAGCATATAATGATTCTTTGTTTGATTAAATGTAATGTCGTTAATTGTTTAACAGCATTGATTTGCCTGGCTATATATGTGTTGTTATTGTGTGACTGATTTTGTTTTTGTATTTTTCTACTCAAGTTGAAATTTGTTGAATTCATGTTTAATTCCTTGAAAAATATGAATCCCTGTACCAGTGCAGGCAAATACAAGAGTATCCATCGTTGTTAAGGATATGACTTATATGGGTTTGGTAATGCAGCTGTGTTGTGAACAGGGGTAACGGGTTCGAATCCCGGTCTATTTCAATTTCATATTTACTCACATAACACTTTTGATATGGATGCACGGTGTAAAGTGGTAGGACGCCGAGCTCGTGACCGAAAGGTTGCGGGTTCGAGTCACGGCACGGCACTGTGCTGTATCTCCGATTGTTCATTATACTCAGCTGTAAATGAGTACGTTGTTGGGCAGTGTTAGAATTGCTGAATGCTAGCTGTGAATGCCGAAATGGCAGCACCGGCTGTATGCTTCACAGGCAGTTGAGAAAGATATTGGCTAGTTGCAAATGCCCTATAAACACGGAAAATAATTTGTGAACAGCTTTGAGATGCCCTACGAACTATTGTATGATAAAGCGGTATATACGAATTTGAATTATTATTATAATCATTATTTGTTATCTTTTGTTCCCATTTACAGTGCCTAAGATCATAACAAACACCGTCGTGCGTAACGGTAAGTTTTATCTATATAATTATATATTCATGTACATAAACAAAATCATAGCTGATGACGAAATAAGAAATGCGGTTACGTAATGCCGGATCGCAAAAGTGCGAGATATAGAGGTTCCCGAACGAGTTATAGTTGGCTTTAGAGTCTTTATTTATTTGGAATTTGTATAAAGACACCAGGTCTACCGCGTGTCATTTGCAATTTAGAAATTAAATAATCAAGGTATGATAAGCGTGAAAACCAACTTTCTCGAGTTTGGGTTGTTTTTCCTCAAATAACGTTTATGTTGTATCTCGAAAAAAATATGATTATATTAATTATGATGTCACAAAATATGACGTCAAAAAGTATTGCTACTTAGCTTCATGATTAACAGATTGACCAATTAAATAACCATGTGCTAATGGGGACGGGTTTGACTTCCAGTTGTCATTATAGTAGGTATAGGGCTTGTTGGTAGTTTATCATTTCTCGTTGATACTAATTCCGTAATAGTGATTATATATTTAAACTGAACGTTATTTTAAAGAATTTGATTCATAGACTGTAAAATATCAAGAGGTTATTAAATTGATATGTTCATTGCCAAGTTGGATATGTTAGGATATTTTACCATTGTTACTTAAGTTATTTGTTTCATCAAATTCCTTGGTTTTTTATTTATTCTGCATTTTTATATATTTCAGTTCCCGCACCTATGCCAATTCCACAAGTCAGTACGTATACATTGAGCTATTCAAATTGTTTATTGAATATATTTGTGAAAAATCGTTACATTTTAAGTCTTGCAGAATAGTGTCTTAACATTTTAACGTGCGTTCTCCAGGCCTTAAAATGTCTGACAGATATTTGTTGTTATGTAAATCTGCCATTACGCTATTTATCAAATGTGAACAAAAAGTTAAAAATATTTAAAGTAATAAATGCTTAGTTTTCTTTTAACGAATATAGGTATTTTTTTGGAAAAGATAACGAAGCTTTGTATGGAGAAATGTTATAACAGTGTTGTAAATGCTATGCTTTATATATTTCCGAAGCCAATATTATTATGTAACATCTTGGTTATGTATTTTTCTTTTTTATTCCAGAAACCAAGACTAGTGAGTAAACAGTAACGATGATTTAAGAGGGGAAAAGTTTAAAAAAACGTCTTCGTTATACTTTGAAGGAAATTGGTTACAATCCGAATTTTGACATTGTGTTTTACCTTTAAGCAACATATATCATATTCATTTCTGGGTTCCTTATTTTGGCTGTTTAATATCTGACGATTTCTCATTACAGCATTTTGAAAATAATATCTTTGACAAATATTTTCATATTTAAAATAACAAAACCTATTTTTCATCCGATATTCATTGGTAGTTTTTCATTTCGAGGTAATTGTAAGAAAATTTGACATGACAAAATACACCTTTTGAAAACAACTGTAATGCGAAATTGACTTTAGTCTGGTAAATATTTTAATTTGATTGAAGACGGTTTCAACAAGAAAGCAATTTTAGATTGGGGCTGTCTTACTATAGTTTGACATGTTTCACCCAGAAATGAATCAAGGTTAAATCTATTGCGTCTGTATTTTCAGTATCAAAATCGTAACTGAGTTAGTTGAACATTGAATCCTAACGCTCATGACAAATGCCCATAAGGATATATATTTCAATAACTGACTAAGTCAATGAGTACTGAAGGAATATGTGTCTGTTTCAAACCCTGAAGTACGATATGAACAGAATAGCCAATTTGGTCCAGCGTGATGGCGCATAAGACTATTTATCACTTTCTCCTTTCTCAAGTTCATGTCAATGCGTTCTAGACAGTGCCTCTAGAGTTACATATTTATTCAAGCTTTTGAAAACAAATATAAGAAAAGCATTTGTTCATATATATGTATAAAAAATATATTTTTGGAAATCATATTAAATATATTATATTTCATTGTGTCATAAACAACATGAGTATTTACCTTTTCAGTCCACCGTGTTCGAACAAAGTTGGTGCCTAAACACTTTCCATCTCCATGTAAGTATGAAGTACTGGCATAGTATGCATAGTAATGTGTTTTTTTATTGTAAAGATGTGTATGATAATTTATGTTGTATATATTCAAGGGGAGACAATGGAGTGCTATATTTATAACAACAAAAATGAGCCAATGTTCGAAAATAACGTTCAGGGTTAAGCAGATAAGTTTATAACTAGGATCATAACAGGTCATCACGAGTTAGATATTGTCTTTTCTCCTATGGCATAAAAGTGAAACATTGCAATAAAATTGTCAAACATGTAAATCACACAAGTGGTCTATTTATATTCTTTGTAACAACGTAGAAATAACAACCATACGCAGAAAAATTAACAAGACAAGTGGTTCGTGCTCACATTCAAAGACCAGTCATAGATGAGTAAATCGGCATGACATACACATCGTAGTCTTTTCATGAACATACGGATATGTTCGACATCACAACGATGCCTCTATGACTAGTTTAACGTTAGCCATTTTCGCCCTCTTCAACGAGGAAGAATTCATCATGACAGCGAATATTAGTACAATATGTAATATTTAGTTATTACACGTGAGGGGCCAAATCAACACTTTGCGAACATGAATGCTATCGGAAAATGGCGAAATTTACTGGGCGAAAGTTTTCTGGCAAATAGTATTAATTCATAATGAATGTGTTTTGATATCAGTTTAAAACGATATATAAATGATTAAATAATAATGATACGTTGGCCTGGCTATTATCTTGATCCATCTGCTTATTATTGTTTTGATAATTCACAAAAAAACGAATGTTGATTTCATTTTTATTTCTATTTTGTTCACAGATCGTGTCGACAGTGAGTATATGATTTCGCTTAAGACTTTTTTCAATAAATACTGTTCGCGACATTATTAACATTCTAGCGATACGTAAATTAACACATGATACATTGTATATGATTCGTCCAACCTCAAATTTGCGTAATTAAAAGTATTAATTAATAATTTCAGGAAAAAAATAATTGTATACACAATAAATTGGGTCAATGACAGTACACGTATTTAACTAAAAATATATCTGTGGTGAATTTATAAATATTATCAAATCTATCGCGGGATGCAAAAAAGGAGTAATATTTGGTATAACCATACATAGGTAATTAAGTTGCTATACCCGATCAAATGTACACACCAAATCATATTTCTACTTTTAATAATACATAATGTTCATGTTGCGTTTGTTACAGATATTGTCAAAGGTAAGTAATACTACACAAATCATTGTCGCAGAACGGCATCAACCATGTCTATAAAAATGAACTTAGCAGATTGGTTCAAAAACAATCATCTTTTGATATGATAAATTTGAATGATTTTGTAAATGTACTGATTTTAACGCATTCAAATTTAAGCGTTTTGTTTTTGTTAAAATGAAATAACCATATTGCTGAATTGGCGCACCCACAATAAATGCTGTTGGTGATAATCTACAGAAACATCAATTACCATCATAATGATAATGTTAAAGCGCGGTAAGCGCTGAAATAAACCTACGGTAAACATGTGTTCAATTTCAGAATAAAAAAAATAATTTAAGAAGTCAAAGTTAATAAATAAATCGTGATTTTCTTTAAATATATGTGCATGCATATATCTTTCGTGTGATCTATGCCTGCTAATAATTAACTTTTTTTGTTTCATTCTTCTATAGTGCCACAGACCGGTAAGTAGAGTTATATATCTTTGTTATGTATATATGATATGAAAAAGAGAGTGAAGAGAATATACCTATGATAGCTCTGAAGACTAGAATTACATTACATTTAGTGGAACATTTAAGATTTGCTAGCCTGAAGCTGTTTTTAAAGGACCAGCGCATTCTAAATTACGTTCCTGCACATGTTAATGTAATCATTTCATAGGAAAAAGAACTATATAAGACTGCATACAACCAATTTACTCGTTAAACATAAATCAGTTTACAGCTACAATGTGAGTGAATATTTGAAACATTTTACCTGGGCACCATATAAGATCCATCTTGTAATCATAAATTGGACATTTCGAACGAAACGCCTTGTTTCGACGGAGCGTCTCATTTTATTAAGTTTATAAGCTTGTTACATTTTAATTTGATAATGTTATTTAATGTTCTGTTTGACGTCAAAATATATAATACTACAAGAAGTAACATTGCATTGTATCTTAAACTTTAAATTTCGTAGAATCAAATTAAATTATAGATATTTTACAACTATATAGTTTCCCAGTAGATGTCAATTTCATATTTAATTAATATCGTTTTATATTGAAAGATAATATTATAACTTTGCTTTGCATGATTTTATACCAATTTCCTATTATAACTTATATTCGTTTCTGTTTCTTCCTTTGCAGTTGTTAAACATTGTAAGTATACTTTTGATTATCCACGAGATATAATATTTTAAAACGTGTACAGTTATTTCATTACTTTCATTAGCATACGAAAACAAACTTTAAATGTCTATATCATATGTATGGGAATTTGAAACAAGTAAAATAAAAATATTGTGTTGTAGATTTATAAAATGCACGGATGTGATGTAAAAAGCATTATCGCACACGTTTCCTAATGCATAAATGTTTTAGAGAGAGAACTTTAGTTTCAATACATAAAACTTATTTAATTACTCCCAAATATGTAAACAACTGGGAAAAAACACTTTGTAATCATTGCTATTCTTTATAAATATCACAATGATTGTTTATTTAAATTATTTATTCTTATGTCTCTTCTTTATTTTATGAACAGCTCCTTCCCCGGGTAAGTCAACAAAATTGATCATTTTTATATAATTTCATAATTTGTACTTTATATGACGGAAATTTGTACATAGATATTTGAAATCAAACAATTATTTTCGGTTAATATGCCGAACAACTTAGGGCAACGTTATATCACAATTCCATCACATAGTGAACATTGCTACAACATCATTTTCGCACTGTATGCAGTATATAAGCCAATGTATATAAAACGAATAATAGTAATATTGAACTACAATACAGAGTGTAATTGTTTATACTAACATACATATATACGCGATGTATTATCTGTTATTACGATATGAATATTTTATATCACAATTTGTCAGCATTAATTTGATTTTTTATACCTGGTTATCAGTATAAAATGAATGATAACAATGCATATTCTATGTTCATATTGAAACTATTTTATTGATTTCTGTATTTTTCCCCCAACAGTTCCATTTAAGGGTGAGTGTGTTCTTTCAAATATACGTGATTCATGTTATATTAAACAACTACGTATTCCATAATCTAATAATAATGTTATTATTAATTAATTGTGAAGATAATACAAATTACGACAATTGTTGAGTACCTTTGAATCTTGTACATGAGAAAGATATGATTTGTCTACTACATTAAAATAATATATTTTATTAAAATATGATTATTGTAGGAACGAACGTCTAATAGACACGTCGTTCAAGTCGCATCAAATTGCAATACAGTCAATTAGTATGTAGTGGATGATTCCTAGTCCTTGAAGTTGGTGTGTTAACAATTGTCAATGTATCTGTTATATCATTAAAGTGTAATGGGGCACTGGTGAGGTTGGGGAGAATTTGCAATTGATTTTAAAACAACTATAATAAAAAAACGTAATCTTTCCTTTACAGTCGTCGAACATAAGTACATCGACCGTGTGCGTAAGTAATTGTGTTTTATAAGTTGATTCCTGTAAACATGATCAGATTGTTTCAGATATCTTGTAAATAGAAACATCTATGTTTAAAAACAATATAAAAACATAAATGTTGTAGATATATTTCAAAGCGTGTCCATATATTTGCTAGTTAACGTGTTTACGCTGATATCTTAAATAGAAAATAAGCGAAACTGTATTTTACTTCAAGACATTACATTAATCCAATCAAATAAAATTACTGAAATATTTGAAGATTAACATTTGTAGATTGCTTAAGAGAACGAATTATACGAAGTAAGGCCATACATGAATCTGTTTTTTCAAACTTAAATAATACAGAACTTTAACATTTTACTTGAATGTCTGCTCTCGTAATATATACGTTAAACTAAACGTCGTATCACATCAAATATTAAATACATCTTATTTTCAACTGTTTTTCTTTTATTATTTTGCAGATGTAAGGACAAAAACAAAGATTGTTCCAAAACACAGTAGGTTTATAAGAATTTTACCTATTTACTTATTTTTTCACACATTGGTAACACACAGCAAGCTTGTGTCATTTGTTTTGAGATATTCTCGAATCTAACTACAGATTCACTAAAATAAAAATAAAAATGTTAGAAACGTTTTATAAATCTCATGTAAAATGGAATCCGATGTAATGTCGTTTATCTTATTTATGTTTTTATATGTAATTACTTTGCAAGTTAGCGCTTCGATAATTCAATACTTCTAAGGTTTTTTTACGTGCAAAATATACATTAATGATATTTTAACATTGTACACATTTTTTAATACCATGCTTCTTTTTTTTCTTTCAGTCCTCCACACTGGTAAAAGCAGTTATTCCTTTTAATCTTACCATCTATAATAATAATAAAAAAAATTAAAGATAATATTCCATGCCACTCTATTTCCATTTTGACTTGGTGCGCATGCTTGTTTAATTCTAAACGTGGAAAATGATAAAGCCATACATTTAATTTTGTCGAAATATCTGAATAAGGACTTATCTTTGTTGTCTACAAAGCAATGTAAAATGTAAAAGCAATAAAATATGATTCCTTTTATGTTTTATCTAACTACATATTTTCTAATTTTGCATTATTTCAGTCGTTCAGCCACGCGTCCGTAAGTATTTTTTACGTTTTTTAATTTCTTATACATTTAAGATATATAAAAAATGTTGATATACATATACATGTTTCTTATTAACAACATTATATTTAAAGTTGACCAATTCAAGCTATGTTGAAATGATTTATATAATTTTTGGAGCCATATTCAAACTATTTACGATATACGTTTTCCGCCTTGTGTATTGCAGAGTTATCTTCTCTTGTGAGCAGGTATTGATTGTTACGTCATTGGTTTATGAGAGTAACGTCATTATTTTTTGAGAAAACGACGTAATTTTCTCACACAAACCAATGACGTAACAATCAATACCTGCTCACAAGAGAAGATAACTCTACAATACGCAAAGAAGGAATAATAAATCAATGGTGAATGCAATATATATAACATACTTAATCTAATTACGTTTCTTGTTTTTTTTATTTTACAGAGGTCAAAACAGGTAAGAATATATTTTAAAATTTATTATTGTCCCAAACAGTCTTTTGTTGGCTCGATCCTACAACATATTTGAACAGTAATTGTTAAAGTAACTCGGATCGTAATGCTTTATATTATTAATAATGTCGTCACTGTTAAAAAAAAGCACGTCCATTTACGTCTATATACTACTTTCCTGGAATGTCAATAATACTATAATACAATTTTTTCCTTATATTATTTTGTTTTCACTTTAAAAATTGTTCTGTTTGACTTTTTTCAGAATATAAAACCATTCACAGTAAGTATTTTTGAAGCTGTCTTCAATATGGTAAACTATAAAATCCAATAGAGGGAAATAAGCGACTGTTAACGCATACGGTCTTTCATGGTTAAATGAACTATTCGATACTTTCATCATTTGTTATCAATCCTTCGTTACAATTTATCACTGTGTGCTGTATGCACTATACCACACGAATGTTTTATCTTAAACGTCATATCCTGGTAACTAAGTGCATGATTCACGTTAGAAAAACGACATTATAGAAACTGAGGAATTTAATATTTGTCTATGAATGTTTATGTTTTCCATATCTTAAATAGAGTTCATGTATGTACATTATTTTTAACGAGGTTTAATTTTGTTATTTTTTTCTTCAAGAAAACATCCCTATGGCATCCCCCATACCTAAACACTGTGAGTATATAATCACATATTTATTAATATGCTAGATCAGTGTTTTATATGTTTCGCCAGATGTATCAATGACGTCATTAAGTGACAAAGAAAATCTTTACCTATAAATGTGTATATTAAACTGCTAATATTCATGTAGTCCTAATTTCACAAACACGTGTTTGATTTCATTGGCGATATAATCAGCTTGTATCTTAGACAACGTGTATACCTATGCTTTTTATGAATAATTAATTATAAACTGTATCACTATTAATCATAATACAAATCTTTTTGAACAAAACTAATATGATCACACAAAAATAACTGAACCAACGGTATGGAGCAGAAATGTACCAGAACGTTAATTGTTAATAAATATAGACTTTATTTATTTTACAACAATTATAAAACAAATAAGTTCTACTTAAATATTAATCACTCTTGTTAAGTTTATAAGCATGTGTGTTAGAGGCACTGCATACAATGTTTTTTTTCTCATTGAATATGTTTAATCGTTTCAGTTCACCACACAAAACACGGTAAGTATGGAGAAGAGGATGATAATATATATACGATTAATTCATCAGTATATCATTATACTACGATGTCTTTTTTGACCAAATTAATTCAAATAATCAGTAACAATGTTAGTATCTAGTTGATGTAAATAGATTATCGTAATCATACAGCTCGCACAAGTAGATGACTGAAAAGCAAAAACAATTGGCTATGTGCTATTTTTGCACTTTTTATACATAAAAATAGTATCATTTGAACAATGATATCGATTTTTTTGTATGAGGATGATATCTTAATATTTACATTGATATAAAATATAGAGATAGAGAGTAGTGCGATTAAGGAATTGGGGAATTCAATCTACTGCAAAAGTATGAAAAAATAACGACCGCAAAAGCAACATGCTATATAGGCATACATATTTCGTCATTTATCCCGTTTTCACATACTTAATTTCCCCCAAATACAGTTGTGTCATTGTACATGTACGTATCCATTTTTTTTAAATATCACTGTTATCATTTTCAAAACTAGTGGTATTTTTATTAGAAATTATCGTCTTTAGGACAAAGAAAACTATAGAAATGCCGCAACACACATCATGCAATGACATTGTAATACAATGGTGTTAATGATATAAATACATTGATTTTTAGAAAATGTATCCAGTCATTTAATTTTAGAGAATTCAGTCGCAGCATCGACGTGAACCTTGTTAAGCAAGGTCCAATCCATGTTTGCCAATATACCGTTCATGCTTTGCTGTCAAAACGCATTTAGTTCATAACTTTTACTTTCTTGGTTCTAGACTCTATGATTTTTTTTATGTAGGATGCAATTTTATATCAAATATCTAATCAAAGTGTACTGTTTAACACGAAATGTTCGTGGGCACTTTCCTTCGTGATTTGAAGCAATGTAGATGTTTCGTGGTACAAACTGTCGTGGATATCCTATATTAACAAACAGTAGCCACGCGTATCATTCAAATTTGTTCTATTTATTTTCGTGGTTCAATAGCAACCACGAAAACCACGACAGTTTATACACAACGAACCTTTCATGTTATACAGCATATGTGTTGAAGTAATTACTGACATATATTGGAGATGATACACTGTTTTATCAACCCTAGAAAGTCAAAGGTTATGTACCAATTTTTTAATATATATATGGCATTTATAATCTGTTTAGAAGTATTTGGAATTGTTTTCAAATTTTAATATGTATGTCTTTTCCCCTTAACAGTCGACAGACCTATTCATCTGACAAGAACAGGTAAGACAATTTGTGTTAACAAAAGAGATAAATTATATCTTTGCATTCAATACACATATCTTCCAACATGTCTTCGTTTCAATGCATTTCTCATAAACCCTATGAAACGTAGCAAGCATCCTGTGAACAAATGTAATTAAGTTTAAATCGCTAAAGCAGGCATGCATTTTGTTTAATTGCGTCCAATAACATACACCTTTATCATAATACTATAAACAGGTGTTTAATCGTAATGTGTATTTGATTTACTGACAGTGATGCTAATCGACTCAAATTTCCCTCATTTCAGTGGTCAAGAAGGAGATTGGTAAGTAGTTTAGGAACGTTCATGGGGCAAAATTTACTGCTGAAAGCGTTTGCTTTTAATTAAATGACATCCAATAGAAAAACAATTCGAAATGTTTCTATTAATAACTATGTTTGATCTATATATAAATGTATCAGTTCTTCTGGAAACAAACCTTGAAATTAAATTTTAAAAATAAAATTAGTTTCATTGTTGATTTGAGAATTTGTACTAAATATCTGATTTTGATTTCATGGAATTATTAAAAAGAAAATTTAAAAACAAATGGACTTAACTCCAAACCTTCAATAATCTATTGCAGTAAAACAAGTTAATAGGTTGTTTTTTGACATGCTATTTGTTGAAAATCATATAAATAAGTATATACTTATATTTTATATGAAATAAAGATGTACTGCATATATATCACAAATCATAATCATACTTTAGAGATTTGTGTTTTCACAGTTACACAGCCGAAAATAATTTCATGTTTAAGGCTTTAAGTTTAAACGATGACTTCACAATAGAAAATAAATCAAGATCTATTTTTAACCTAATGTGTATATATATATATGATGCAAATACTTATTAATGTTGTACTTGCTTCATTTCAGTGCCCAAGATCGGTAAGTAAAACCTTGTTTACTGATGTACAAATCTATTTGAGACTATATGCATAACATAATTGAATTACATAGATTATATAGCAGGAAAAACGGTGCAGGAAAAACATGATACTAACCGAAAAATGACATTAAGCGACGTGATATTAAGTAAAATGTGCTGTATATAGCAATTATGCATCAACCTAAGCATACTTAATATATAGACATTCAGTTTGTATGACAATTATGTCGACGAATTTAATTAAAAAATGATTTGTTTATGCATGTCAATATACAATATTTAAATTTAAAATAGATAACGTTATAACAAGAATATTTTCCTTCATTTTTTTTTATTATAACTAATAACCATTTGCTATAACTTTATCAACGCTGTGCGATATTTTGTCAAAAATATCAAGTCAATTCTATCATGATTACATGTTGTATTATATATTTCCTTTAAACATAAAATCTCATTTGTGTTTTGCAGTTACACAGACACGTAAGTTTTGCCAGTGTAAAATTACAGATGCAATAAACTACATCAAATGTAACATTTATATGCAGAAAAAAACAATTGTTTAAGCATGGATTGTTTTTGACGATTACATTTCATAGAGATAAATTTCTCAATATTTTTTTCTTGTCAAATCTTGTTTATTTTATTCATTAAGCTGTAAATATTTATTTACATATCAACACGACAAAAAAATGTATTCTGATATCGCTAAATGCAATATTTCTTTATCATTAATTTTATTGATGTTTTTTTTTTCTTAACAGGCGTCCATGAAGTTAAAGGTGAGAAATGCATAATAGTTAAATTATCTTACTGTATCATATACAAAGAGTATATCATCCATTAATGCAAGAGTACCAGAGGGTCGATTGGTCCTATAAATATAATGCATTATAATATTAATGGACCGATTCAAAAATTAACGAGATATGTCAGCGTATCGCATCATGTGGTATCTATGGGTTAGGAGTGGTCTACGGGCTCATATACCCCGTCTGGTCTTTATAGACCCCGATCCAAAGGCGAGGGGTCTATACAGACCAAAAGGGTATTTGAGCCCGTAGACCCCGCCGAACCCAGAGATAACGAATGTGTCACCCTGATAATCTTTAATTACTTTTGTTTTTGCAACGGCACTTTGTGAGTTTGAGTTGTAATCGACTGCTACCAGAATAGCCCATCTTTGTAATTAGCACCCTACGGCCCCCTAATCTCCTGCATCGTTGAAATTTCTGTCATTTTATATTGCTTGTAGGCTATTACATCCTGTGAATGATTGGCAAACTTTGAACGCTTGAGTGTGTCACGGAGTTATCTCCACTGGCACGTGCTTTTATAGACCCCGACAGAGCGGGGTCTATAGCAATATAGACACCGGCAAGATATCCAATCAGAAAGAGTGTTACAAATTAGAAGGGTGACAAAGTATATTGTGTCCATTGCATTTGTCAAAGATAACTAGTGAACAGGAAGCTTGATCCTGTTAACCTGGCTAACTGATGGGGCTCAGGGGCTCAAGGAGACACTAACAATGGTTTACATGATTACCAGAAGAATGAAAGGGCCAATTTATTTGGGGTTAATTAATAAGTTAACCAATAGAATAGATTGATTGAGTGCATAGGTGTTCAGCATATGTTTTGTTAACCAATATGTATTGGAAAGGTGAGTACAATTGCCTGTAAAACATAACTGCATATTTACAATAAGGAATACAGCTTTGAACTCACACTTCGTTACGTTTGGTTTGTTAAAGAAATGTGTGTTTGTGCGTGTGTGTTTGTTGGTGGGTGGGTGTAGGTAGGTGTGTGGTCAGTCTGCAATATTTACCAAAGTGAAGCAGAGAAACATTGCATTGTGCCATTATTTATGTAATAATTCTATAGTATCTGAAGTACTGCGGTGGTATTTAGAACTGTCAAACGATTCAATGGATCCGTATCAACATTAATCGGTAGAACATTACAACAACGTGAATGAAATGCAGTTCTAATTGTATGTTACCTTTTAACTCATGGGGATATTGCTCAATACCATATAACAGGATATTTCCGCGGGGATAATATTTTCGCGATTTCGCGAGCCAATAACGTGATCGCAAAAATACGATCCGCAGAATAATATTACAAGCGTAAAAATGAGCCACGTAATAAACGTTTTAGCCATAATACCATGATGAAATAGCGAGTATGTGGTTGTAACGATTCAATTACATCAAAAGTAATAAAAAAAATGAAAAATAGATTATATCACACATGTAATAGCATTTTTTATTTACTTATAATTCTGATTGGTCAGTCCGTTGTAGAGTGATGGGTCACTTAAATAGGTCACAGTGTCCTTTACTACAATCTACTACGAGTGTGCAGCAACATAGATACAGCGTTTCTAAAAACCCTATGAACCGAGTAATTATAAAAGGGGATAGTACGTATTTGTTCATGTCTTTAATGGCGATTGGAACATAAAATGTTGTTTAAACTCTCGACATATCGGTCTCCAGTTCAAACCAGATAGCATGTTCTAATCGTCAAAATAGTCATTTAAACGACTTAATTTGTTTATTATAAACTGCTAAACATTGTTTTTATTATCTTTCAGTACCTATCGTCAAGACTCGTACTTTGGTGAAAACTAGTAAGTAGAATACTACTTGTGTCAAAATATTTTGTTATCGATGTTCAATTTTGAATCTTCATTTAAATTAATATATTCTTTCCATTTCATAAAATTAATTTTATTAGCGACTGAATTTAAGCACTGTCACCGTAAAATCGGATATATAATAACACTTTCATAGCGTTAATAATGTATGCCTGTTTATGATGTGAACATATTATGAGACAGTGAAAATTTATTTTTTTATTTTTAACTTAACAGATACCGTGAATAAGCTGGGTAAGTCAACTTTATCTGATCCAATGTACTTATTTACGCTTACATAAAACCCTTTTCTCAGTTTTAATAATTAACGAAAAAGACACTTTGGTTGAAAATTCGATATATTGACTGTAATTACGGGAGCTGTGAATGATAACGAGTAGATTAACCTTGACATGACATCAGTTTGTGGCAACAACGTTGGTATCACTTTCGTCTTTAAGAAATATAACTCACAAAAACAACTAATCGAAAATATGTTGTCGGTAATGTTAAAAATGTGCCTTTGAATATGTATGAATCCTGTTATATTGCGGGGTCCGTGGCTTTTTAGAATTGACAATATGCGGGATATGTTTTGTATGATAATTGTTATTGGAGTAGGTAGATATATATCCTCCAAAGTATCATTATCATTTTGTAGGAAGTTGATAATTCAAAAAATAAAAATGCAAACAAAAGCCTGTTTTTATAAAGATATAATGATATTTTAGGGAAAAAGGGAAATACGAATTCGAACTTTGACAATTGGCTAAATTAAGACCTGTCAGTATACCTGTATGCATTTGTTTTAATACCATGTTGTTTTTCTAATCCACAGTCCCAAAAGTCTGTAAGTACTAAATCACCATCAGTCTTTTTAATACAAATACCATAATATGTGATATCCTTAATATTATATATTTCTATATATATTGGTCTATGAGAACGTTCATGCTGTGTTGGGTGCTCGTAAGATTTCTGTCGCCGATATTGACTTAAAATTTGTTTTTATACATGTAAACTATTTTTTTTTAAATGTTTTTATTATCTTTCTTCATCGTATACATACTATGCGTTTGTCATAATTAAGTGCACACATTGTATTTTAATACAAGTTTAATTGTTTTGCTTCTTCATTTTCTACATGATTTGTACAAAAGTACTGTTGCTCTTGTTAGGTAAATTCGTACTTCCTTTTGTTCAATTTCCATATATAGCACATTTTAAAACATGTTCAAATTATATATTTCTACTATAATTGCATGTTTTGTATATGAATTAATATTGTTTTTTGAATAAAATACAAATTAATTTTAAGGTAAAGTGTATCAGATTTAATCGGGGAGAAGAACAACACGAACAAATTTTGACTGGGAGTTTTCTTCCGTCTTTATATTATAAGTAAAGGATATTTATCTGGCTTAGAGTAACGTCCTAAACTTTGTGACCTATGAATTGGATATTCATTTTGACGCCTTTCCTTAATATGTTATGAAATATCTGAACATTGTTGGTACAATGTACCTTACCTGTATTTAATTTTCAACTATCGCATAAGCTTACATGATTAGCTGTTTAAATATGCATTTTGTAACGTTTTAGTTAAGACTGATCACCATACTCAAGCGTATAAAAATATTGCGATTACCAACGACTGTAACACTTTGACATTATAACTTTCACATATGTTTATTATAAAGATGATATAACTTAGATACATTGAGTAGACAACGTAATAATAAAAAAGGTAAACTAAGCATAGTATGCCAATTGAATAGCATAACTGCAATGAGAATGCATCTTTCGTAGGATATACTATCAGACTGAATCTTGATACAACCTAACAAACACTGCATTGTTTTTGCACAAATATTTTAACTGGTTTCATTTATTTCTTTCAGACACTCGAGTTCACACTGGTAAGTAATTATATCGATTTTTTATCATTGTTCATTAATTCATTTTGTCTTTTTATCTAAAAGTTATACCTCCCTGTTGAGTAAATATCGAGATATATTGGTTATATTTATGCATATATACCTCACAGGAATAAAATTGACATATGTGCAGTATAACTTGCACAAAATATATATATATTTTTTATTAAAATATATGTTTGAAAATGATGTATAATGCTCCTTAATGAAACTTGACATACTATATATAATGGGAAGATACACGTACGCATTATGTCAATTTAGGCTATTTGTATTTATGCAAATATTGGTACTTGATTGCACACTGACTCCTTTGGGCCCCGCCCTACAGCCCTTAGGGGTAGGGCTTGCTTAAATTGTTCAAAGTAGCAAACTGTCAACTCAGTTGTCAGCTGTCCAATCAATTTATCAACATGTAATATCCAAAGTATCATTTGCCAATATAAACCATAATAAATGTTCTGGAAATCTGTCCCGTGTTTACAGACATGAAAATTTAAATCTTTGAAAATCTTTCAAAATAATTCACTATTTATTATGTTTAAGTTTTAAGGCTCTATACCCTCTGTTTATTATCATTGGTAATATTTGTTATTGATCTGTGAATGCATTTTAGTTATTTCTCATATAGTGATCTGTTTTTAATTGTTGAAATTAGCAATTGATTTATATGTAACTGTCATTCATATTAATAAATAAGTATAATCAATGTTCTCGTTCCTTTGAAATCTGCATGAGGTTTTTAATTTCGTTGATTGGGTTAAAACTCTTTACTGACGATTTATGGTAGGTCCACGTAGTGATTACAAAATATAACTATTATCCGTTTGAGTGGGTACTCGTAATCCACGAAAGTATATACCCGCGAATATTTGTCTTTTAGGGAAAACACGAAATTTGGTCCTCACAAAGATATATGACGTCACCGAATGTACAATGTTGTTTGTTTATGAGCGAAATAAGGGAACCCGGATATATTATAAATACGCGCTGTAATATTCTCGTGAGATGTTCAATGGTTGCACGTGTTCCAATGAAACCTTCAATCGGGATTGGTGAGAAGCTTTAAAGTAAGCAGTCTCGTAACAATGATATAAATATACAGTTGCTTCAAACTAGGATAAACCTCACGACCCAACACTGAACTCACATGGATTTGTAAGTTGACTTTGATTCTTTTATTCAATTGTATGCTTCTTACTGTCATGCATTTGTTTATTTTTATATCTAATTGTAAATTATTTTTTTATTTTAGTTAAAGAACATGTTCCAGGTAAGCATACCTTTCTTTCGCTTTTAGTCGTATTAAATGTATCATTCCATACTTATCCATTCGCCCAATATTAATGAATATATCTTTAACATTCCATTCGTTTTCATTAGTCCATATACTCGCCTTTTCAAATGAAAATTGCATTATAGATATACTTGTCAGAAATGTCGATGACGTTGACGATCAGTACGTTTCCTGGAATTATACATATATTATTTTAAAATAAAGGCTGTTAAAATGTGAACAATTTCTTTATTTTATTTTGATTATTAATTTTGGTGAATTGTTGTGATATTATTTAATGAAAAAACATATTTTTGTTTTTGTTTTTTAGTTGATATCGAATTGTATCTACTATCAGAAAATACCATTATTATGTCATCGCATTTATTAAATATACCATACCTCGATGAATAGGGTCCCGCATGACAATATCCGTTCGTCTATCTGTCCATTTACACCTTCGTTTCCGGACGGACATTATTTCAGAATCCATTTTTTATTTTAATTTGACATGATGATAATGTAGATGTTCAAAAAGGACTGAATGACTGTTATTCAATATAGTCCATGAGGGTACGATCCTTGTCTCCTAATTTAAGAAATACTTACGGTTTTGATGTGTGAAATTGAGTTAAACGGTGGCAATAGAGGTTTTTGAAATTTCTAAGATCAAAGTCAAGGTTACTGTTACTAAAATTGGGCCATTTGGGTAGTCAGACACAGCCTTGCTGACCAGTCAGTGTTCTTATTCATCTTCCCCAAAATTTTCTAGAATTAATATGGAACTGAAGAGACCTGATAGTAAAATTTTCATTCCCTAAATACATTATCAGTCTTAGCTCTCATGAGAATCTGGAAAATAGATAAAAGTAAAAGAAAGCATGGACAATTTTGCATAATTGATACATACTATTTAGTTCATTGTATATTCAATTGAAACTAAACAAACGGTCACATTTAAGACAAATAAAATACCAAAGGTACAAAATACCCTAGTGATATGAAGTATCTCTTCGTCGTCTTGAAATTGAAAATTGGCAGATAGAAAAAGCAGAAACGTTCTAAAAAGTAACGGTAGATACAAAGTTCGTACTTTCTATTAATAAACCATTTGTTTTTGTTCATTAATTGTGTTGATTTGTTTAAGTATTCATTATTTATTTATTTATTTTTCAGTTCCATACAAGCAAACCGTAGTTAAACAACAACCCTGTAAGTTGATACGGTCTATTGATATGTGTGTGTGGTAAATTGCTTTAAAAAAAACGGACATGGACAAAAAAATCAAGTTACAAACTACATGCATCGAAATAACAATATCAATTATACAAGCAAAAGTGTTCTGAGATAATATATCAGTAAGATGATTTTTTGATTTTTTTTTTGGAAAGTGAATGAAAACGCTTAATTTGGTTAAAATGGTTAACTGATGAGGTTATACACTAATTTGATATCAATAATGTCATGATTTAATTTACCTCATCTTAACAGAGTTATAATTGATATTATTTATTATTTTACAGATCCAGGTAAAGATGCACTCCTTCCTTGCACAGTATCACGTCAATATCTTGCCTCATGGTATATGTATCATATCAATGTGGAAAGTAATAAGGATCACTAATAAATAATACACGGACAAAATAGTGTTATTCAGATTATATTATAGTTTCCGTATATGCAGCATATTATAGAATTTTTAAGCAGCATTTTCTCTAAGTCCTCACCTAAGCTGCCATGTTGTTTCTGTTATAATTAATGCTGAGTTTTAGTTGCTAATGGTATTTTATAAGTATAATACTAAAACAATCACATTTTCATGTTGAATTTTCTAAATAAAGTTTAATATGTAATCCTTTTAAACGTTTTTCCCCATATAATCTCTTTGCATTGTATATTATTATTTTTAAATATTTTTTCTGATTTGTGTATTTTTTTATGTTTCAGTTGTGCAAACAAGTAAGTACTTTCTAAATAAGAAAGGGCATAGTTATTATTGAAAGATCAAGTGATACAAAGAGTACACAACTACAAATAGTTCTGCATATTGGCTTAACAATTTATGTTATCAGCCCATAACGTAAAAAATGACGTCGCCGTTTGTAACGTCGCTTTTGATTGGCTGATACAGCAG
>JAUMHH010224965.1:0-11984 GCA_032359455.1 Chlamys rubida
TA
The DNA here is from genome assembly GCA_032359455.1 of Chlamys rubida. Taxonomy (NCBI): domain Eukaryota; kingdom Metazoa; phylum Mollusca; class Bivalvia; order Pectinida; family Pectinidae; genus Chlamys; species Chlamys rubida. Next base: position 3 of record JAUMHH010224965.1, read on the forward strand.
GGAAGAAGAAAGTTATTTAGAAAGGAGAGAAGAGATAAGGTCCCAAATTTAGTCGCCTCTTACGATCATGCAATTAGGGGCAGCAGGTACAATTCTTACGCCCTACCTGCAGGGTGCTGGTTAAGCAGAAAAAGTTGTTTAGATATTTCAACATATTTGACCCCTGTGACATTGAATATGGACGAAGGTCATTCATTTGGACAAACTTAGTAGCCCCTTATCCAAGCATATTACATTTTGTACTGGCCAAATATCAACACCCTAGGCCTTTTGGTTATTTAGTAGAAGTTGTTAAACAAATAACAGATTTAACCCCTGTGACCTTGAAAATGGGCAAAAGTAATTAATTTTAACAAACTTGGTAGCCCTTCCTTCGGGCATGCTCCTGGCAAAATAGTTTGTGATTAGTCGGAGGAAGTAGTTTAAAATACAAAATCGACGACGGACGGACGACGGACGCCGCACCATGACATAAGCTCACTTGGCCCTTCGGGCCGGCCAGGTGAGCTAATATAATCAAAACAAATGTAACGTTTTTATGGGTCAATAGTCATATCGGAATTCGTTGAAACCCTGCAACCCATTTAGCAAGCAATACTTAACACTGCATTTAAACATGTTGTTTCGTGTTTAATCAAACGTAACTCTGCAACAAAGATAGTCAGGTAATATTGACAATAAACTCAACCAACTGTTGGTTCAAAAATCCCCACAGGATAGACCGTAGAAAAATGTCGTCCTTCCACGGGGAACATACATATTCTACTCATGCTTACTTGCTGCGGTGAGAAATTCAACCTTTTTGTCATGTATGCGACAACACCTGATTGTGCTAAACATTTTGATCGAGTGTGCCGATTTTAGACAGATCTGAGACCATCATTATGATGTGCCTGATGGAAAAACATTGCTCAATTAATCTGTCAAAGATTTTTGAATACCCGCGTGAAATTGGTTTATACCATAAAATTTGAAATTTCTTAATTATTTGTTTAATTATTTCTGACCATTTTCGCTGTGTTTTGTATGTGTGCTGTTTTTAAACTGTTACTATTCAGTTAATTTTAGTGTTTATAGCTTTGTAGCAGTTTTCTGTATTGCTTTGTTACAACCGTCATTAGAGTGCGTCAACTGGCAAACTTTTACGAGTTTAGTACAGTATATAATGTAATCCTTTGAACAAACAGATAACCCAAGCCTTATTTCCATATGAGCCGTAAAAGGTGTCATTTTAGTTGCATACTTTTTATTGATATATGTTTTATAGCGTTTGCGATGATGTAGCGCGTCTAATTGTTAAATCAATCAAACAGACAAAAATACACCGTATGTCATGTTCTTTATGTATATCATATCAGGTCTTCAAACAAACAAAAACAAAAGGATAGATACACTATATTTCCAAAGCTATGTCAATCCATAAGTTGAAAAGATTGATATTTTTTTCTACTAAACGATCACAGTATCCTTCTAATGTTGTTTTATATTACAGATATGACGCCTGTTTTAATCCTCGATGCCATTGCCGGTGCTGTCGTAACCATCATCGCTATGCAATACTGTACGTTGCTTTTTTTTAAAGAATAGTTTCCGTTACTATAAACAGTCCATAGGTAAGAATGTTCTTTTGGCATTGTGTCATTAAACTATTTTTAACGCTACATCGAAGATATCGCAAGTTAACTCAATAAGTAAAACAACAAAAAACAGGTACAAATCGTATCCGGAATATCTTATCCACTTCAGTTTAAGTGTTGACCCAAATGCAAACCTTTATATTTAATTTTATGTTTCAGATATCAGAAAAAGCCACAAAAGTATATTTTGTCTCAATAATTTATGGAAATTAACTTATTATAAATCATTACAACTTAGACACATGCATAAGGATTCCACTGATCAAAACGAATATAAAACAGTCTATACACTAATATATATGTATGTACCTATGTTAAAAAAGTTTTATATTCCTATCCTGAAAGTCGGCGCAACATCAAGGCCAAAACTGAAATCTTGTCAACTGAAACACTAGGAACAAAAACTTACATAAAATTTGGTTGGGTTTATTTGGTTAAGTGTCCTTGAACAGTTGAGGTCATTTAAGAATGTGCCTCCGATTATGTAAGTTATTCGTGCCTGTGTGTATGTGTACTGGAGGCTATGTATTATGGTACACTTGCCTTGCGGTAGAGCAATTATGATGCAGACTTTTTATAATCTACTCCACTGAAATACCGTGCCGAAGGCACAAAGCATTACTCTTCTCGGTAACATTTTACTGACCTCGTATTTACCAATTGTTTGCAAGTATCTTCAGTATAATTTAGTTTTCAGTATAATATAACCGGGCAGAATGCTGTGCTGGGTGCCTTTGGCATGGTGTTGCAGTGAGGAAGCAATATCAAGTCGGCATCAGATCCGCGCTTTCACAAGGAGGGCAAATACATCAACATACCTTGCCTCCCCCTATAAAACCAAACCCAACCAAACACTTCGATTGAAATAGTTTGTACACAAAATATAATTGCAAGCAAACTGTCCATATATAATATAGTGTAACATTTCCATCACATTTCTTACCAGCAGCAGGTATTTAAGACACGTCGACTAGAAATACACGTTTATGTGTTTTTTAATAATAATAGTGTTTATTGATATTTTTTGTTAATACCTCTCTGATAATATGTTTTACTGTACATGGCTGTTTAATAAGGAATGTTAGACAAACGGTAATAAAAAAAAATACTGCACTCAAATGTAACAGGTATATAGGTTATGTTGTTTAGTGTCTCCGCATGGAGTTGAATCGGAAACCTCTAGTCTTGCGCTCTACTTAATGAGAACATTTCGACAACCGAGTCAGTAGGAAACGGCTAGTAATACTATTAAAGCATGACCTCCTCTGCCCCGCAACTTATTTATAAATCATCTCGTCGTCAGAAGATACGTGATCGCAGATAAGAAGCGGCTAGTATTTTACCAGAGCGACATAACCAAATTGTAATTGGTTTTCAAACTTTTAAGATGACATTATCTTGCTCAAGTTGTACAGTTCAACATGCATATAGCTCTTTTAACTTTTGCAAAATGTCACAATAGTAACGTCGTAGTTTAGCTAATGTCCAGACTAAACAAGGTTGATATCATCGTCTCATCAGTAAAAAAAACAATGTAGTATAGTTTTGGAATGATCGTTAAGGCAAGCTCATTAGATAAATTGGTGTCAGAAGGAATGGTACCAGATAAGTCGATAGGGAACAACGTTGACAATTAAGTTCAAACTAACGACATCGAACATAACACGGTTTGTAATTTGTTTGTTTCTGACCTAGTCCTAGATCGTACTGACGTCTCACCACTGTATGGATGACTGGAACACACCGCTGCGCCTAGGCTTGAATTAGGCAGCATTCTACTTTCAGCTGATGAACATGTGTGTTTCCAGAACAGCCTCGCGTAAACGTCGCAGTCATAATGTAAATTCCGGAGGGTTTCAAATGTGTTTCTCCTTTAATCATGTTGAAATTGTGATGCAATGCTTCGCTATTTCCACACACGCTTTAAACCCCGCCATTACAGTTGTGGTGCTCCGGCAATTAACTTGCTGATCCTTACACCGGAAACCCTCTATTCAAACAATATCGAATCCTCTTTTGCCGAGGATACTCAAGGCCAAATTAAGTTAAAATTCACTAAGCCGTTCACGACTATTAACGTTTTAAAGAAAAAGTTGACGGCCGGACGACGGAGGCTGCGCCATGACATAAGCTCATTTGCCCTTCAGTTAAGTGAGCTAAAAAACGGTACCTCAATCATAAATACGGATTTAATACAGATCATTAAATTATCTTTCAATATTTACAAATACTAAAAGATAGAATAAAAAAATACCAAACAACAGACACAACTTAACATTTTGATACTATGCTTCTAAAAGTAAATTTTAAACGTCAAATAAGGCATGAGCTGTCCAAAACTGACTGGGATGGCATTACCAAAAGTGATGATATTGATAAATTTGTTAGTCCCTTTAACTCAATACGTCTTAAAGCTGTTCGTAAATGTATCTCTAAAAATAATAACCATATGAGCTAACGACCCCCTTGGACATGTAATAGGAAATTGGAAAGTAGTTTTTTTTATTAAATTATGCAATAATGCAAGTATTATCACGATCACGAGGTTCCCGAACTTCAACTGAATTATGCTTTTAGACTCTGACATTGTTGTTTCTTCAGACGACGTCAAAGGCATTATAGCCATTCAATATTCCAATTCAAAAGTCATTGGTCCATAACTGATTAACCCACGTCTATTTAAGGAAGCTAAACATATCTTTGGTCTTTAAACTGTAATTTCTTAAAGAAATCATCGTCTCAGTGCGTTTTCCCCCGGGAATGGCAGAGGGCAAAGGTTTCCCCTATTTTTAAGACAGATGACACTTATCGGCGGATTTCTCTTTTATCTATAGTAGGGGAAATAATGGAAAATTGTGTGTACATATATATATATATTAGTTATATTCTAGATCACTCTTCACTATCTTCTAATCAATATGGTTTTCGACAGGGATATTCGACTAGTAATCAGCTTTTAAGTAGATCTATTGACATTAACAAGGCTTTAGACAACAGTAAGGAAGTTAGCATGGCATTTTGCAAAGTATTCAATCGAATATGCTAGGGTGGGCTCCTAGAAAAATATGCTTATTTTGGAATATATAGAAAATTGTTAAATCGGGTTACTTTTTGTCCATGTTATCGTAATCAAAGTGTTTTGATCAATTGCGAAGTGTCTACTGGTACTGCTGGCGTGCGACAAGGTTATATCCTTAGGCCTTTACTTTTCATAAATGAAAACGTCAATTACATTTTTGCTATGTGCTGATGACACGTCGTTATATTTAATTGTTGATGTATCTGATACCGTTGTTGATATATTTAATACAGATCTTGATCAAATCTATAAGTGGGACAAAAATGGCTCGGTAAGTTAAATTTTCAAAAACCGAGATTATAATGTTCAGTAAAAAACACAAACCAACTCAACCTCTCTTACGTTTGGATGGTATTACCTTAAAAGAAGCTGATATTCACAAACAGGTATTTATTTCTCAGGGGACGGGAACTGGGCTGAGCACCTTAAAGACGTAGTTAGCAAAGTATCAGGTTGTTAGCAAAGCAAAATGAAAGCTAAATATACTGCTTGAATTAAAATTGACAAATTATCACCCGAAATAATGTATATTTCTTTAATAATTCATTATACCTCAAACAAACTCCGACATTCACTATTAAAAAACAGGAAATATTAACAATATGCGACCTTTACTGTTAAAACAACTGCCGTTTCTCCCTGCTAGCATTGAATTATGGAATCAATTACAAGAATCAAGAATAATTGATTCATCTATCTCTAAACTTAGTTACTAGGCAAACATGATATTTCTATTCCTCCATATAACAATAACGGTTCCCGTATTGGACAGATCAATCATGCCAGACAAATATATCAGTCCTGTCTGTTTTTGTCTTGCTACCTTCGAAACAAACAAACATTTCCTAAAATATTGTCGCAAGTATGAAATTCAAAAACGTAAATACCCTGACCGCATTTGTAACCAACTCTCTTCTAATGTGTTGTATATGGAGATATTACCTCTCAACGACTCAAAATGTAGAAACATTCGAGAGAGATCAAAATGTATTGTCTAATCTAAACGTTTTGGTTAAGTAATGCAAATATTTATATGTTGATTAAATGGAATAGTTAAAGACCCTCAAATGCTTCCATAGTGCTATGATTACGTACTACTTCATGGAACATCAATGTTATCTTGTTATATGACCCTTGCCACATATTTTTCTTTTCTTCACTTGTTAACATGTACCTTTAGTGCTATCAAATATTAGTCATTTATATTTGTTAGAGAGATGAGAAGGATTAATTTTAGTACACAGTACTTGTTTCCTCATTATATTTGTTTATGTTATTTGTATTATTCATGCCATGTACTCAATTACTTGAATATATACAGTTGAAACCAATTTTGAACCACAATTTAAACAAATGTATATGTATTTATATAATTATCGAGGCGGGATTCAGTTTTTAAAATATAGAATGATTTGAAATCTCAAAATTTGATGGATTTGGGTGGCAAGGATAGAATTCATCAAATACCAAAATATTCAATTTTGTATATAAAATAACTTTATGAATTTTATTATTCATACCTACAGATTCATCGTCTTATAGCGTATAGAGGTAAAATAACCTTTTCCCACTTGATATTTGCTTCATACAATATGGATATTGTGATATTACATATTCCGTTTTTTGAACAGCGTGGCAAAAGGAATTACTATTGACATATCTATTTCATTATTGTAATCCATCAAATTTATTCTTTTTATTTTAATCAAGCAATCTCGTAAACTTTAAAACAAAATTCTTAATATGTTTTTAATTGATGTTTGATGTTAAACGAGTTTTCACATTTGGATCAATCGAATGTCTTCGACAAATTCTATCATGAAAACGGCGGTTTCAGGTCTGTGACTAACGCATGTTTCATAATTATGAACTCTATGGAGATATTGCTGCAAACACGTTTTAGTGGGTTGTTGTTAAATAGTTTACCGTAATATAATATAATAATGTATACACACTTGACATACACGATATATTACTACATATTTGATCATCCCTACCACCTGGATATCTTTGAAAAACACAACCATGTACTGAAAATGGGTGTAACATTCTCCACTTTTAAAGTTCCGTTATTTGAACCACTTTCATTAGTGTTGAAGAAGTAGTATCAATTCAAACTAGCAACAACATATTATACGTCGGACTTACATTGTTATCAAATGAAATCTTCAACTGGAAGTTTTGATAACTGTATGTTTTTCTTATATTTTCCAGTGTCAGCAGAAAAGTTGAAGGTAATACACAATATGTGTTCTTGTATTTCTTAATTGAATGACTGCTCTATCAGCATAAGATAAACTCGATAAATTAAATGTGTTTGAGAAGAAACACTTGGTTCGAAAACATAAGTAATGATCCAAGTTGATATAATCTGTTATGCATATCAGATTCAATCTACAAGGTCATCACACACGTGCATAAACCCGTTGAAGTCGCGATGACAACTAATCGATTAAATGCATGAAGGAAATATCTCTATACATAGAGTAAAGCGTTTGTACTAATCGTACATTAGATATACGTATGCACTTTTTACCAATTTAAATATTATTGTTGTTTTTATAAGTCTTTTGAGTTTCTTTTTCACGCTTCAATTCAACCTTGTTGCGGGCCACGATGTATAACAGGGGGTTTAACATTTTGAAATAAATATTACCTGATAGCCATCGTAATAAAGGGTTGTGTATAGATGTATTAACGTTTATTAACGGGGCAGATAGGGACGATGCGTAATAATCGTAATATCCGCTGACAGCACCGTGCTCCACCTAAGTTACTTTTATATGTTAATCTTACTTTAGGAAGCTCCCCCTTTTCGGAGCAGAATTCGTTGAAACTTTACATAATGGTAATATATTTATGTAGAGATGATTTTATGTAAATCTAAGCATTCCCATAAATGGGGATTGTTTGGGGAAAATAAAAGTGAAACATAGGACAGAATATATATGATGGCTTTATTATTGCCTGAGTTTTCGTCAATTATTAATACTTTCTATTTTTGGATGTGTGACATTGTTTAAACTACCACAACAATAAAACAGGATATAAATCCTTGGTAACACTTTGAATCTATCTTTACCTCCCTTCATTCTACTTTTTCTTTCCAGTTTCACAATCGGCTTACGGAGGTAAAACAACCTTTAGCGGACAAATGGAAATTACAAAGTTCCTATCGAATTGAGCCAACATTCAACGATGTAGGAGAAGTAGTATTTTTGGTGTATGGACATGATGTCGTACGGGAGAGAGAGGAACATTTTGCGGGGATGAGAGTATTATTCAGAAACCCAAAACAAGTCAACGATGAAGCAATTCGAATAGCAAATAGTGAGGAAATGAGGACATTGAACACAAACAACATCAAGGGCATGGAATATGCTGAGAAAGCAATTCAAGCAAAGGGCACGAGTCTTATGGAAGCACATTCTAACATTAATGCCTTGGGAGTCTCCCATTTGAGGTCCAGAAAAGGAGGCAAAGACATGAAGACGGCAGAAAAAACCCTTGTAGTTATATATTGCAGCTCAAAAGGATTTAGGCCAATACAGGAAGAGCTATTTCCGCGTAAGCTTTTGGTTGATGATATTGCTGTTTCGATAGATGTACGTGAAGGATTCTTTGAAATCGCACCACGTACCCATTCAGCAATACCAAGCTCACATTTCCATTCTAAACTAAAGATGGGTTGCGAATACGACGTTGAAGATGATGGAAAGAGGAGGGGTGGAACAATTGGTCCTTTTGTGAAAATACACAGCAGAAAGGATGGTGTTCTCGGCGGATTCCTGACATGCGCACATGTTGCTTATGGATTCGAGGACGGAGAAAATAGTTATAGCTATGATGAAATCAACACTCCAACTCAGCTGCAAGTCAACCAGCCTGCAGTGGATAACTTCTCCAGCCCTCAACCAAGCATCACGTATGATCCAAAGTGCGGTAAGACCTATCGCGGCACATTTGGTGAAACAGTGGATGGTGTGACCGTAGATGCCGCAGTAGTAGCCATCCAGAAGGACAGAATGCCGTCAGGGGGAGAGTTCGCTATTCTCAGACCAAATCAGCTCGGAGAAATAGGTACTTATTACTTTTATATGTAAATCCTTATTCATTAGCTGATGATTATTAATAATCAAAGTTATATAATTCCTTTATTTCAAAGTTTTTCTTTCTATTGAAACGTCAAAGGTCGCATGACTCATGAAATATACATTTTCGTCACGTCGTTGTAAAGGTAAACAATACTAATCACTCACTCATCCATAACTTGATTAAGGAACCAGTCGGTTTAATAACGCAGCGGCACGTTTGATACGTACATCGTTTGTGTATAAAGTAAAACATTCATTACATATTTCCATACTGATGAATCATATTGAAGATAAGTGATGCCTTGTTTTGCTGAATGAATTATACATTTGCTAAATGTAATTAAACCTACTAAAAGAAGTTTCTCTGTAGAACATTAATTCCTATATTAGTACGGCAGTTATATCTCAGTCTGTGTTTGCAAACAGCACGCGAAATATCTCGGACTTGTTATCATAAACAATTTGGGATAAAGACGTAATGTTTCAGTGATGTGGAAAATAAAATAAAATAAAAAGTTTTGTGAAATTAATCAGTGGACGATGAATTCTGTACAGATAATACGGAATACTGTATTACATATATAAGAGTATGTCTCGCTAGTAGTAACGCATTGTTACATACATTAAAAGCAAACTTTCTTTTACAGGTTTCAAAACATTTCCTGTATTTGATTCTGCTGACCAGGCAGAGCCAACAGCGATAATGAATGAAGAGATAGTAAAGTTCGGAGCTATAACACACGCAACAAAAGGAGTGTATGTAGCACTTGTCCACGTGAGGGAACCAATTTCAATGGGAATAGCCGGACCTACTGGATCGATAGAAAGGCGTTTTGAAATGAAAGGACAGCTTGAGATCAGTAACTGTTCGGCGAATGAGCGTTTCTTTGCTCTAGGTGATTCCGGTTCCGGCGTGTTCGTCAAAAGAGGGGATGACCTTCGGTGTTTGGGACTTGGTATCGGCTGTTTGTCTAATGGTTCGGCGGTTGTAACGCCAATTAAACCGATTCTCAAAGCCCTCGATGTCGCGCTAATGAGCTTTACTGAGCCTATGGACGACAGTCCGTAACAGCGATCATAAAGACTGGAGTGCATTGGAACGGAACAATCACTAACAGTGTATCACTTAATTCAATCAGGACAGCAATTGGAACTGGTGCAATGAACGTTGAGAAGATTGTTAAATTGTACACATATAACGTTACTCCAGCGTCAGAGAGGTCTGGAATGCGATACATATAATGATTATTTGTGTAGTAATATCTTAATGAGAAGAGAGTATACATGATACAATTTGGAGGATTTGGTTGTGTTTTTCAGGGAAACCATGCAGAAATACTGAGAGTGGGTAACAATGTTTTCTAAAGATGTTTACTTTATAATTTGTATTCATAATATGTATTTAGTTATGTATTTGTATGTATTATTAAGAAACAATGTTTTATAACAGCGTATTTAATCTCACACAAATATGTCTGAGACACATAATATTTTTGATTTTAAATTTTCTCTTGTGTTTGCAATTTGCTTTCTTTCATGTTTGGGATAGTGTGCTTTACATAACATAGTGTGTCGTGTATTATTATTGATAACTGTTTATAAGTACAATAAGTAAGTCATGCAGAATTTTTATTTTTTTATTTGCACCATGTTATCCTTGAACAAAAAAGGTTGTATGTTTCTTTCTCAATACCAATTAGAATGCTGACCAAAGAAGTAATAGACTCGTGTTAGCTAAAATAAGTTGATGTGAGGCAATCGACGGAAGTAGTGAAATCATAAAAGTAACAAAAATGTTAACAAAGGCCTTGATACATATAAAAATTTATTTTTTTAATATTTCTATAATTTTAGAGTTCTTTAGTCTGTATATACCGGTTAATTACAAAGTTTGAAATACACATCCATCTACATGAAGTGTAACTAATATTGACACCTCGTGTCGTCACATTAAAATCCTCGAAATCTCAAGGCGTAACGCTCTCTTACCTTTCCTGACCTCTGGAATACATCATGACGACATCAAAGACATTGTAAATAGTAAAAATAAAAGAGTCTGATCTCTTGATTTACATCAAAAGAATCGGACGGCACCGTTACGGTAACATTAACCGGCTATATAGTCTAGCGAGAGGTATTTTTCAAGTGACACCAATCAAATTGCTAAAGCTTGCTTTTGATTCGTCATGATATATTCAAGAGAACGTAAGTGGGTGTGACCTTTGGAAGTTCGAGGATTCACAAAATAAGGTCTACAAAGACGCCTTTGCTGACGCATTGTTTAGATGTAGATGATGACAGCTAGGTACAAGAATTTGTAAAACACTTAAGATTTATAGTGTTGCAAGAAACTGTACACTCGGGAACATTTCAATTGTATAATCAAAATCATCGAAATTAATGTTTTGATATGATGTAGGCGTTTTAGTTTAAGTAACACATAAATGAAAGTATCTCCATTTAACGTTTGTATTTTATCCTTTCTGATATCTTTTGTAAATATATGGAATATGTTATTTGATTTTATATGTGAAATATTACTGTTATAGTTATTAAGGATTCAATAGGGTTCAGCTGTACAACAGTTTCTTACGGGAACCGTTCTGAAGTCTGAATAGCCATGATTACCGATGTAAGTCGATTAAGTCACAAACCATGGATATATGTTGTCATAAATATGTGAATGACGTTAAATCAAACGTTAGAGGACATTTCACGATAAAACCATTTTGAAAGCACAGTTGTGTGCTTATATTTATCATTACATAGTCGTGTATGTTAAGTGTTCTGAATTTTCGTTGAGGAATGTTGGTGTGAATGTATTCCCTTTTTACCGTCATATGGTTTTGCAATATGCATAAGTATTAGAAATAATTATAAAGCAGATTATTTGCTTTCTGTTTTCTAACGTGTTTGGTTTGTTTTGGTAAGATTTTGAATAAGTTTAACTTTAACCTGTAAAGTCAGAAAAATATGTAGTCATAGTTGTCTACCGGAGAGACATCAAATTACGCGTAAAAGTGTTATTATGGCCTGATTTCCTATTGCAGATATCACGTATCTGCAATCATTGTGTTAATAGACTTAAGTTCATGGGCTTTAACGATTCATATGAAAGGATATCACGTGGTTAGAAAATGCCTACTCTGCCAGTTCATCTGAATTCCCAACC
>JAUMHH010224976.1:0-11982 GCA_032359455.1 Chlamys rubida
GTCACTATCTTTCAGTCCGTCTGTTAACGGCACGTTTACATCACTGTCCGTCTGTTTACGTCCTGTTTCCGTCACTATATTTTTGTCCGTGTGTTGACGTCCTGTTTCCGTTACTATCTGTCAGTTCGTCTGTTTATGACATGTTTCCGTTACTATTTGTTTGTTCGCCTGTTTATGTTTACGCCTTGTTTTTGCTACTATCTGTCCGTTCGTTTGTTTATGCCCTGTTTCCGTTACTATCTGTTAGTTCGTCTGTTTACGCTCTGTTTCCGTTACTATCTGTCAGTTCGTCTTTTTTCGCCTTGTAGTCCTGTTTCCGTCACTATATTTTTGTCCGTCTGTTTACGTCCTGTTTCCGCCATTATCTGTCCGTTCGTCCGTTAACGGCACGTTTACATCACTGTCCGTCTGCAGTATATATACAGTATCTGTCTGTTCGTCTGCTTACGCCTTGTTTCGCTGCTATCCGTCCGTCAATTTACTTGCTGTTTCCGCACTGTCCTTGTTTGTAACTAGCTATCTGTTCGTCTGTTTTCAAATTAGTCAGGTTAGTGGCACAGAACTGAAACATGATATCAGATTGCTTTAATGTGAAATCGCATGCGTATCGGACGTTATACTTGCTAGAAAATACTTGGTCAACAAATCGGTCGTTCAATTAGAAACTTTACGTACATTTTCCAGAAATGATTGTTATATAGTTGAGAATCAGATGCAACTATTTTATTAAAATGATTCAACGACAAGATTAAACCTATTTGGCTCAAGATTCAAATGAGACCGATGTTTTGCAACGATTAAAATGAGATTTCATTCAGGAAACATCTACACCAATTCAGTCTGATAGATTTAACGCGGAACTGTATCTAGTCCACTATTTAAATGACAATTCAGGATGATAAATGGGATTGATGGTTATCGTACCGATACAAGGGTTCATACCCACCAATGGTAGGGGCCATTAACTTGTACCGTTTCTATAGGTCAGGCCGACAAAAGACAAGGTCAATGCATTTCCAAACAAAGCGGTTTGGATAGGAATCTTTTGCAGTCTTTCATGACTAGAACATTCGAGGTGATATAAATGGTTTAACACACATCCATATGGCCCTGTACTCGGCCGAATGTTAGACTTGATGGGTTCTAGACATATTAAGTCGATGTTAGCTATACTGATAATAAAGACACACCTAACGATGGCGTAATGCGTCTGCCTCCAAATGACAGTTATAAGACACAGAACCCGGAATACCCCCCTCGCTGCATGGTGACGTGGGCAAATCACTCGAGTTCGAATTTCTATTAATACGGTAAGGATAAAACGCATATAGTCAGGGTATACGTAATTAAAGCCTATATATACATGTACGTCCAACGCCAAATCATGTTGTCCGATATTTTGAAATATTTATTAACGCGTTCGAAAAAGTCGTAAATGTCTTGATATTGCGTGAACGCTCAGTTTCAATGAAATACGTTGATGTACATGTGTGCGCAAGTTGTAGTAATTTAGTTCATTATCACTTTTACTGATACTGCGTTATCACTCTGCATACCAAGCTGGGAACGAAAAAACTGGACGGGAATGGTGGTTATCAATATAACCTAATCAACAACGCTCACCAAAGCAAGTGGGATCAACAAAATGGCCTCTTTGGGATGTAATGAGTCATTACAGTTTTCCTTATCCCAGTTACATTTTTATCAGAAAGTTCTATTCGAGACCCATCGAAACCCTAGGGACCCATTTATTGATTCGGGACATTCATTTATGACGTCATATGTATGAGTAAACAGCACGTTACATCTCCGATGTTACGTACAAGTTAGAAGAAATCTACTGACGTCACTTGCAATTGGCAAAATTTTCACCATTTTTACTGACGTCACGTTCAGGCTCGAAAGATGTCGGATCTACTGACGTCACAAAGATGACATTGACGCTCTTGGAAACAATACGGACGGTCCCTATTGTAGATATATGACATGTCCCTGCGGACCGAGTTATCACATAGCCAATCTGTCGACATCTCGATATTCATTTGAAATGTTACTGGGATACTTTAATTAGCGTCCTCCCAACGAAAAATTAGATTCACATCTTTGTACTAGAGGGATGTTCCGATGATGATTTCATTAAAAAATGAATAAATTCCTTTTAAGTGGAGAATATTTCGCCTTGGAAATCGGTGTATAAAGAATTCAATGGTGGGTCTTACAACCAAATGTAAATACCCATGGCACGCCGATTATACTGTACATAGTGGCGGGGTACACCGACTCTACAATAACGGTTCAGTACCGGGACAAACCACCGTCAATCGAACGAAGTGGCTACAACTTACAGGACTCATCTATTTGCTCAGGAAAGGATAAAGAATTCATGAATATCAAAAGGCCTATTGTATTCCGACTATTACTTGTTGTGACCATGTGTACAAGTGGTTCACGATAAATGATGGTACCGTTCTCGAAAAGATCAGGTTTTCTGCAGTGACAGCACAGGGACCTGCTAATTTGTTAAGGCTATATTTGGGTCTAAACTATGGTTTCAGAGTTATTTCACGCGTTTTAGGGGTTTAAACATTAAAATTACTCAGAACACCTTAATTTAGTTCCAAATATAGCTGTAACAAACTCTCAAGTACCTGTGGGAGACAGGTGTGCGGAATATCTTACTAAATCAATACGTTTGCAATATAAAAAATGGATTATTTCACTGTTATGATTTAAAAATAAAAATCTTATTTATAAGTATGGAATTTTCCGTATTGGTGTGACGATCGCGAGCAATTGGCAGTTGGCCCGAGGTCAGACCAGCTCAGTCAGATATTCCATTAATTATCCAAAACCATATCGATTTGTCCTTAGACTAATTGGCTCACGAAATATCTTCTGGCATCAAACAGGATATTTTACATATTATTATGTTTTGTAAATGTGTTAGATCAGATGATGTCAACACTTCCTGTAACTTAACTTCCACTATTTACAAATTGTGATTGTCGGTTGTATATAGAAAGCTATGTGAAACACTGCTTAGGCAGACTCTTCAATGTTGGTTGTTGATATCAAAATAGATAGTGAATACACTTACAAATATAGGTGTTTCAACGTCCCTGCCCTTCGAGATAGTTTCTATTCCCAAATAAGCGCCCCCATGTAGTAATCGTTCATATGTATGATGAAAGGATCACGACACCGTTTAGAACCGGAGTTTTCGATGATAATGATATCACTCATTGTTTAAAAGTAATGAAATCCATCTACAAAATATCTCGTTATATGTCATAAACATACGCGACGGGTGTTACCTGTATACCTATACCTGTATACCTATTAGACAAGGGTAAAGGGCGTTACGTGCATCCGATACCCACATGTGTTACGGACGATCTAATGTTTTCGTAGACGTTATGAGGGCGCGACGTGTAATCGCAAACAAATTGAGTGGCGGACGTTATGTTATACGTAGTAACCAACGAAAGTGGCGGACGTTACATGGGGGACGGACAGACACAGTGTATGTTACCTTGACATCAGATTCCATCAGCCCAGCCTCAGCAGCTATCAGGGTGACGTCCAAATCGGTGGGGTTCCGGTTTTTCCGAAAGTTTTCTTCCAAAACTTTCTCTTGTTCCATCCTCATTTTGGGGAGTAGGTAGGGAGGGGTGAGCTGAGCGGTGATATTTCCAGTAGACATCTCCATATAACTTAGTGAGACACGACGTACACACACATACCCAGGTAATTACGGAATGCAGGTAAACTTCACGTGTACAGGTAAAACACTTTATCACATCCAGTCACGTCCACCAAAACGTTGATATATCGTCATATAATTCTGGTATATTCCTAACACAATGACCGACCGAATATGTCAAATACACCAAAAACTTCACAAAGTAAACAAATCGAGGTTTAGTTGGACGAGCGTTCAGTTTGACTAGCTCTACCCTAAATGTAGTTTGCTAAAAGTCCCAGATGATCAATAAATTCAGCATAAATCAATATTCTTGTATCGATGAATTCCCCGCGAAGTTTAACAGCGTGTGTAAGACATAGAGTGCCAGTATCGCACGCTGGCGTAAATCATTTACAAATATTGTATTTTATAGCCCTCTTCAGTCCTTAAACTGTGTAGATTGCTGAATAAACACCGGTGTATAAAACCGTAGTGGCATATATCGCTAACCGGCGATAAGACTTCTCTGTATTTGATCAAATGCCTCTATACGTGGTCAAATGCCTATCACGGTCGACTGTCATCAAATATAAGGTATTCAGTGCTGGGTATAGGTATATATTATGATACAACTCCCACAGTGTAAACAAATAATGGCGCGCTGTTCAATACACTGGTCGCTGTATTTCCTCGGGTGACGGGCTGTTCGCGGTTTGGTAGGCGAAATGAAACGCGGACGGACGAATGCTGTGATATACAGGTCCAAGTACTTAGTACAATGTACTAGTCAACCTAAAAGCTGGCTCGTGGAAATAGCATCCCTACATCCCGTTCTGTACGCTCTGACGGTCTACGGTCACTACGATGCATAAACGTCCGTGATTGTCGATCTCCTCCCCATTGTATTAATACGAGCCTGTCACTTTCCATTCATTTGTCCTTTCATTTTTTCTTTCTTTCTTGGCACCGTTAGGTTCTGTATTGCGGTCTGTGTGCTTTCCAACAAATGAATGTATGTCTTGTGAGATACACGTCGTCGTTTCCGTGCCCGGGGGTGGGGGGAGGTATCCTCACGGTATGTAGCAGTACCAGGGTCGTCACTTTCTATCGTCGTCCAGCATCCTCATCAGCAGTTACAACTCGTGTAGTGTCGGGTCCTCATCAGCTGGGATACTTAACTGCGCGTAGTGTTAATGTACCACCTCCCAAGTACTACGCATGATATACATCATAGAGTACATCTTACTACGTACCTGTCATACAGCATCACATACATAAAGCCTTATCCCAGAAAGTCACACTTTCTACGCGCTCCTTCACATCGGTTTATGTTCAACAACTTAATAAGGAATCCTATTGAAGTGGTGTTGACGTCACAGAAGTTTATATAGAATTCCAACGAAACTACAAATCCCACATTCAAAGTGACACAATTTGTCTGCCAACTTTTCCGTGTGATGCGTACTCAGGTACATGTACGTCTGTACCTGGACGATGTGTATAGATTGTGTATACACGCTATTTACTACGTAAACATGAAACACTAGGGGTGACGCTTCCTCAAATAAATCTCTCACGCGAGATCGTCCCTCCACATGTCTGTCCAACGCAACCCCGGCGCTTTAATGCTTTATGAATATTGCTCCATTGTCAATATGCCCTATTTATCGATCCATTCGGTTTCCGGGTGACATTATGGAATAGTCAATATGAGCCTGTCACGTGACCAATAAAGTGAAAGTTGTAACGGCACCACGCGGTTTATCGCGCCGTTGTGAATGTATATAGCATTAGCGTCCACTAGAAAGAAAACAAGCTGTAAGCCGAGCTTTAATACATAACTGACCATTCGCTTTGATCATCCAATCAGCGTTCTATTAGCAGTGCCGGATAAATACCTAGTGTACAGGACTCTGTAGCCGGTATTACCGTCACACCAGGTACATGTACATTCCTGCCAATCACTTACATTTCGCGAGTCATGTATTTTCGCGAAGATGATACGAATTTATTACCGTGTAGTTTTGGAAAGTGAGTTAGTACGTCCGCGAAGATCAAATAAGTTTATTGTAACCAGATGGACTGCGAATTGGTGACAGAAGGCACATTTGTGTCTGGACCCATTCTGATCAATATAAAAATATACACACCCGATAAAATTCCACTCCTAAGAATGGTAAGTCATGCTAGAAGGTTGGAAAGTTCGCAATGTCGAAAAATTGACCCCGATCACAGCTTTAGAAAGAAGATAACTTAACCTATGTATCCGAGAGTGTTGGGTCGGAAAGGGGGATCAGTTTCTGGGAACGTGTGCTGGACTAGACAGAGTGTATTTTATTGTATATTCCGAATTACCACGTACCCCCACCTGAACAAAGTACAATGTACATACTAGCGTACCTGTTTCCATCATTATACACATACTGTCGGGGTTCAGAACTCCCAGCGGTAAACTGTCATTACTGGTTTCCTTGGTCCACTGTGTGCGATGCCGTGGTGTGGAGCCCACTGCTACTTAAACAGATGACCAAGTGCATATGTCGCTCGTAAATAATCCTCTCCTTCGCTATTTTAAGCCAGATGACATGTATTTGTGCATGGCTATAGAACTATATCTGTGTAGTGTAGCTAATTAAGTCCAGGAACTATCGAGTTTTTTAGAACTATCTTGTACGGTATATGTAAATGAGTGAGCATTACGCTAGCGAGAAATGCTTTACCCACATCCACCCTCAAACAAATACATGTATACGTGTAGGTGATGGAGGAGATATTACCTACATCATACATCCACCCTCAAACAAATACACGTATACATGTAGGTGATGGAGGATATATTACCTACATCATACATCCACCCTCAAACAAATACACGTATACATGTAGGTGATGGAGGAGATATTAACTTTACAATAGATGGACCCACTAGAGTCCCTACGCTCGCCTTTGAGTCGTTTACAAACTTGCTTAGAGGTATATACTGTACAAAATCAGAAACACAAATGATTGAATATGCGGAATTTAAATACTAAAGTTGGGATTTACAAAGGGGGATATGACAATTAATGTTAGAAAATATGAAAACCAAAGAAAATATTTCAGATACAAACATCACGAAAATTATTCTTTACTCGTACACAACCTCGACCTTGTCAAAGACTGCGTTTAATATTTTATTGAAAGACTATCATCAGCAATCAACATTCTTCTGTAGTTTGTCACCAGACCTGTCATCAAATTCAATCATTCTAGATCTATTGATCCAATCGCACACGTGTTTTCTTCTGCTCTAACTGATCATCTGCCTAATTTAAACATGCACTAGACGAAATGACCCCTAACAGAAATAGATGGTACCATTACAATAAAAACCATTAAATCCGAAGGTAACACAATATTGAGTTTGGCTTGACATATATGGTGCTGTGCGAACAGATATCATTTATAAATCTTAAATATTAACGCAGTCATCATAATTTACGCGGTCTTATTTTCGTGTATTCCCTGAAAAAAGACCCAATCGATTCATAGCATGGTAAATCAAACAATATGACGTCATCTCGAACAAAAATGTTTTAGTTTGAAATAACTTACCAATCTCTGTTTTAAACGATAGGAAACGTTATTAGTAAAATACTAAAATCCATCTTTTCTTTTGCTATCAAGGGGAGGTAATCCTAACAGAAATCAACCCTCAACCCTCCAACATTGCAGGAGGAATATTTCAGGTGTACGGTAAAGCGTCTTTGTACGAAAGCATATTAGGGTCACTTGTGAAAAAATCAAAAATACTGGAAAGTCGAATTAACGCGAAAAACACGTTATTACGCAAACAGCGTTTATTTCACGTTATTACGTGTTTTGCTTGCGTAATTAAGTGTTTTTTCGCGTTGTAACGTGTTTTTTTCGCGTAATAACGTGTTTTTTTCGCGTTATTATGACTTTCCAGTATTTTATTTCTTATAAGTGACTGTAATAGGCTTTCGTATCTTTGTGAGGATTGATCTAGGAGAGAAACTTCAGAGGTGTCCAGAAAAGTGCCCGTCTGAGAATTGGTATTTCAGGAGATACGTTCAGCAGGAGAACAGTCTAGTTGTGAGATCGGTCAGCCAGTATGGAGATTTAGGATCAGGATACAATGTGTGAGACTTATTTTAATTTCCAGGAAACAAATGATGTGAAAATGAGAATGTCATTCTTCACTTTGACAGGAAATACAACATGTAAGTATTAGTTTTTTTTAAGAAAACTTCATTTTATTATCAATTAATACAGAAACAACCGCTGACAATTTACTGAAAATAAAACACTTATATCCTGTATTAACAATCAGAACATGATATTTTACATCTACAAGTAGACCATCATACCTTAGGACTTTTAATTGACTTTAATGAAAAGATAAATAGGAAAAAGTTAAAAAGCTGAAAAGTATGGAGAGGAATTACTGTCATAACTCTGAGTGCTAAACTTGTATATTTTAAATATTTAAGCTGTGCCCCACTGATTTAGTTATGCTGTACTCCATGTATATATATAAAATCTTCAATTTACGGATTCTACATTTTCAATAATTTCGAATTTGCGAAATAATAATTCTAACTTGAGCTATGTATGTGAAATAAAATGCTATAAAGGTCAATTAGAGAGAATCTGCACGGAAGTTTATGCTGTTCTTTATGAGAACAAAAAGTACATATAACAAAATTTGAAACTGGAATGATGCATTATATATCTAGATAAGTTATCAGAAATAAATCATGAATAATGACAATTACAATTCATACATATAAGTCAAAAACAAATAAATAATACACAAATAAAAACTGGAAACTAAAGAAATTATGTTAAAAAACTAATAAACGATTTAATATATAGAAGTTAGCACCAAGGTGTCAATGATCCTCTCCATATAGAGCAGTCTTAAAGTGTAGTTCAACTTGTGTTGTTATCAATTATTAAACATTATAACTGCTATTCTTCCTATAAATGATTAAGAATTAAAGCAATATTTAACATATTTTGTCATTTTACCCTGTTTAGATACAATTACGTAAATTAACATCTATGATAATTAATGGGGTTGTTGATTTCTTGTGATACCAACAATACAGTCTTGCACAGTCTTATCACGTTAACTTTGATGAAATTAGGTATCAATGAGACATTAATACTTTTTTCCCCTTCTTCTTTTAGCACTCAAAAAAGAAAGATTTGATTCATGTTTTCATCATCACAAATACCTAACGTGAAACAAATATGCGTAGATATTTGAGATGGCTGATGAAACAGATTTGATTTCTTTGCTATTGTACATATAATATATACAAGTAGGAGCAGAAAGGCACGACTGACAGGTGTAGGCACTGACTATGACAAACTCACCATGAACATTATACACTGAAGTACATAAAATGTAGACAAGAACAAAAAGTCAGTAAATTGCCAACATCTAGTTATTTGTGGTTTAGGAAAAACTGAGAAAAAAAAAAGAAAAAAAATATCAATATACTAACACCTTGGTACATGTACAAGGTACTATGACGACTTTTCCGGTGAAAACGTTGGAAAACCTGGGTACAGTGACCATTTGTTACATGAAACTGATGTTACAAAACCTGGGTACAGTGACCGGTTGTTACATGAAACTGATGTTACAAAACCTGGGTACAGTGACCACTTATCAACTGATTCACCCCTGTAATACAACCACCTTTCTAAAATTTGTGTTCCTTATAAAAGACAGCAAACTTCTTCATGAAGATAGTTTATCTTATACAGATACAGCCTCATATTGTTTCGTACAATCGTTACTGTCAGGTTTCTTCATCATCTATTCTTTATGACAATCTTGTAATTGTAAGCATACAAAAACAAACAAATAAACTTCAAGCAGTAGATAACTTTTCTGCAGAATTGCAAAGTAAATATGTAAAAGTACAATTTCCTTTTTTAATTCTAAAGCTACACAATATGTGTGTAAAACATGTTACTATGGAAACAGGAAATATCGGGTTTGAACAAATAAAGCAAACGTATATAACTATCATTCATAAATAACTTCATACTCTCTACCCACACACTTTTACAAGTTTAGAATTGATTTGATAACTTAAATAAAATTTTAAAAAATAAGTTTTTCTGATTAAATACAATTCTGCTTTATAGTGACCGTATAAAAAACAGAGATACAGACAATATTTATCAAGACCAGCTTAAGATTAAATATCATACATGTATATATCTATATTATCTTAGGGTAATAATCATGTTTCTAATACTCCTCTATAATGGAAATTCACCCTGGTTGTAGTTCATACCAAAATAAATGCTTAATATTTACAAGTGGCTAGCATTACAAACACTTATAAGTGATTGATAACAAATTATTTGAAGACGTATTATAACAGAAACCTTGGTTACTGAGAGCTGTAAACACAGCAGTGTGATCTTTGTAAATCAATTAACAAACTCATCACCTCTAACAAATTAATTCCTAACCCATCCTCTGTAAAACAATGATGTAGATGTCGTGAAGTGTTGCTGTAGAAACAAGTACAACAACTCGTGACCATCTGTTATCATATTTATCTAACTCTTTTATAGCTAATTTTAAAATTTTAAAAGAAAAGCTTGCTGTAGTGCTGAGAAAAAATTGCACACTCCCAAATTCATGAAACCAGTATACAATAATTCTACTGGACGATTGATGTACATACTACAGCGAGGCAGGTAAACTGGACACTCCCCACTCCATCTTAATCAGAAATAATCTAATAGTCTGGCTACTTCCCCTATCTACGACTAGATTATCTCCCCTTAGTGTGAAAGTCTCATTATTGTTCTGAATAATTCAATATTCTAGAGACAGGGGCCAGTTTAATATTAATTCCAATAAAAAGGCTTTCAAGTATCAACAAACAAACCTACTCAGCACTAAACCAAGAGCAGTACAGAACATGTTTTACCCAGGTCTTACCGTCTTTACAAAACAGAGACAGAAGTTAAATATAGATAAAATCAAATCAGTGAGAATGCGGACATTTTGATTTATCCGAGACTTTCGGTTTTGATTGATTCACTTTGTGAGAATTTGTCATTTTGAAAAATGATTAATAAAATGCATTAAAACATTCTAAGTGTAATCTCATTAAAATACTGTTTAAAAGAAACTCAATGAAATATATGTTTATTTAAGTTTATTAAATATTGTTAAACTTCCATTAATAAAAATCATGTATATATATAATTTGACATTAATGATATAATGATGTTTTAACCTTAATACTTACTGACATGTATATAATAGGAAAATAGAGGAGCTCAATAACACGACATCGGGCATGATTGTGCTTGTACCTGATTGTACATGATTATGCTTTGTGCTTGTACATGATTATGCTTTGTGCTTGTACCTGATTGTACTTGTACATGATTGTACATGATTATGCTTTGTGCTTGTACATGATTGTACTTGTACATGATTGTACTTGTACATGATTGCTTGTACATGATTGTACTTGTACGTGATTGTACATGATTGTACTTGTACATGATTGTACATGATTGTACTTGTACATGGTTGTGCTTGTACATGATTGTACTTGTACATGGTTGTACATGATTGTACTTGTACATGATTGTACATGATTGTACATGATTGTACTTGTACATGATTGTACATGATTGTACTTGTACATGATTGTACTTGTACATGATTGTACATGATTGTACTTGTACATGATTGTACATGATTGTACTTGTACATGATTGTGACATGTTTTTGCGGTGACACACATACTAATATCTTTCTCTTCTCTGTTTTAGTTTTAGTCTTCCCACTTCCCATCAGTGGGGGTCTGGGGAACTAGAGTACTATGTGTGCCAATAATTTACATAATTAAAGTTGCACTGGCACGGTTACCATGTCGAATGCTTGGAGCCAAGCCAGGCTACCATATTGTTCCCTTTATATGTATATATCATATCAATAAAAGCGGTAAAAAAAGTTAGAAACACTATATTTCACGGCGAAACTAGAGTTTGTGTTTGGGTACACAGATACCTAGCAAGGCTACTGTAGAGTTTCACTGGCGCAGTTACCATATGCATGTCGAATGAATGTTAGAGACTTTGATTGCAACGAATCCATGTCGACATGATTACAAACACCTGTCATTGCTTTTTAATATTTTATATCATATAGTCTATGTTGCGTTTTTTTTGTTTTTGTCAAAAATGATGTATTACAGTGTAAGCCCGGGCTTTTTTGCTACATAGGTTGTTACGCGCCTGAA
>JAUMHH010224998.1:0-11981 GCA_032359455.1 Chlamys rubida
ACGAACATATCGCAGCCTCCCAAAACACACACGCATACACTACACGCATGCATCTTGCACACAGGGGAGGCCGTCTTTAAATTACAATAGCTGTTGATAGGACGTTAAACAATACTTAACCAAATCAAACCAATCAGTGATGAGGTTGTGGTATATTTCTGCTTTTAGCGATGTTTCATTATTGTTTACCGATACTGTGGTATGTTTTATCGCAGTTTGTTAATGTTGCGGTATATGTTATCGTTGTGTTGAAGCTTGGCTGCAACGTTGATGTTCCTGAATGAATATTGCCTTTCTGTATTGTGGCCGTAGTGAATCGCTATAACGATGAAAAGAACGCATTGAAGTACAGGTTTACCTATAATAAATGTTCTAATAATCTTGCATAAAACCTGATACCGTTTTGCATGATGGGTAATGATAAAATAATTAGCTTATCACGTGCTGTCTGCGAATCTCGTATATCGACCATTTTACCACGTAAGCAGTGTACATATATGACAGGTGTGGCTATTAGTATCTTAATCAACCTCTTCATCTCATTACTGAAACCGAATACACGCAGAGACTAATCGTGCAAAATGGCTGCGATCCAATATCTCATGTATTTAAATACTCTCTTGATATCAAATGTTTATTTATACAGTCTGCAATTACAACACTTCAGTGCTCCCGCCAGAGAATTAGGAGTTGAAATTAGTCTCTCGTGTGGCACGCAATCGTATGACCCAATCTCTAGAGGTGACCTAATCGCATGATTTCATCCGTGGTGGTCTCCACATCAGCAGTCGGCATAGCTGGAGTTATCGCCCATTAGATCACTCTCCAACCTCACAGAAATTGTCACACACGACGAAAAACATGGCGGTGTCACTTTCAATTAAAAGCTCCTACTAGAAACTAGTTCTGTTTGTGACTACGGCACGCATTTTAAAGCACTAACGATATCAACTGATAAACATTTCTGTATTTTTAAACGCAAAATAATAGCCTGGTGTATAGGAAAGCCACACTGACCTTCGATTACAATATTAATTACAAGAAAAAGTTAACAACGTTAGTTACATGTTTAACAGTAAGCATTACGACTAATATAATGTTTCGATTATCCAGTTGATTTTGGCTAGAAAATTGAATATGTTTCTAACTTTCTGAAAAAGTATGTGCAATCATTGATTTTGCTTAAACCATGTTCAGAGGAATTGTGAAAAATATCGCATATTTTACATTGAACTCAACGGCATTAAAGATAACCATTACATGACGTTTTTTACATGAACCTGATGCACATTAACATCAATGAACACCTACCAGAAAATTAAAATCGCCCTACATGTATATGGCACGAACAGGTCAACGGTCATTTTGGTCTGTTACGATTAAGTATTCAATATAAAGATAGAGTTAAGATATTTTAGTCTGGTTTGCTCCAAAATATAAATGAACATTTAAAACAAATCCAAAATTAATGTTTGACGCAATTATATCAAAGCGTTTTTCTTAAATATAACAATTATATAACTTACAGCAGTGTGCCATTACAATGAGATAAATAGCAATGGTGTATTCTTACAACTATCTGTAAATGTGTAGATGTTTCTGTAGAGGTTCGCAATTTTGCATAAATTCACGTGTATTTTTCTCAACATTCACAACCTTTTCCTGTTCGTATATACCGTATATACAAATCTATATACATTTGGATTCAAGAAGAGACGTGGTTCCCACGTATATTTAAGCTATCAATTTCAAACAATGGGAACTCTGGGGAAAATGGTTTTGAGTATGAGGCTTGTTAGACCAAGGATATCTACAGCTATCGACAAAGGCGCGTAATAGGTTACTAGATCAAAAGATTTATCCCTCTTATATATCAGTCGGATTATAACAATAATTGGATCATAGTTACCATAACGTCATTTCCTGTTATCAACCTAAAATGAAATGCACTTGTTTTCTATCGTAGGCAATTAGATAGGAGAAGCATGATCCGGATACTCAAATCAAACATACTACATTATTTTGTAAGATAGAAGCGGCGTAGTAGGAAACTTATCCCTTATATTTAATTTTTGATTTTTGAGTGGTCTATCATAGGTTTAGTTTGTTTTGTTCGGAGTTTACCATTCTCGCTACAGCTAAGGTCATTAGAAGACATTGATTCGGGAAAACACCAAAACTAAACTACAGGTTGCTTCCGACGTCTGGTGTCGAACATATGCCAGCAAACACACCGGATTTCAAACGGTGTCAAGCGCCCTGTACCTCATGGCAACGGGGGCTGATGTTACAATATTTGTTATGACAACAACCAAATACTTTGTGAACAAAAAAATGCTTTGCTTACTACCAATACTATGTTTATACAGTACCAATTACTATGTCAAAATACTATTATGTCAACACAAAGTAGTACAGTACTACACACAGTACAACATACTTTGTCAATATCAAATATACTATAGACATACAAATTGCAATGTCAAGAGAAAATAGTACGTGAATACGAAATGCTACGTAAAAACAAAAGAACACGTGAACTTTAAATACTATGTCAACAATAAATATTTATCAGCCAAACATACTGTGTCAACACAAAATAAATTTACATGTATATGTATGACAACGTCAGTAACGATTGTTTATGTTAAATTCAATGTCAAAATGGACATTATTAGTTTATGAAATTACATGTATTAATGATATTTAACTATGTGTCATTCCTAATAGACCAAACTACAAAGTAAATTGCTATATTAACACATTTTATTTACATATATATACTTGGGTAGGTAAAAGAATACAAGTTATGTTTGAACGTTGATGGCTTTATCCGGCTTTGACTTTTCCGTGCCTCGCGGTATACACGCCATCCGTCCAAACTAGGCGATAATCACAGGACGATACGACAATTAGGTCTACTTAGATGACGCCTCTATCAGTTCTGACAGGACACGAAACTCACCCTCAATTTACAATAATTGTTGAACTTGACATATTATCTGTCGCTAATTTTCAGGATGAAATGCATGTCGATACCTACTTATGGGTCATTATTTTACATGTATATAGAGAGCATATGACTGTACACTGTACCTAACATATTAACCGAACGTGCCGTTTTTAGATAGGAATTACAATATTATGTTAGGATGTCCCCTGTATGAAAACATTTATCTGCAATACGTTTGTCGACGATTTCTGTATAATAACGAGAAATACAGTCCAAACGATGGACTTTTGAATTTCAAAATGCTTCTTATAGTAATATCTGACTATTTTGCTTCATACATATATGAACTAATGTATGCA
This sequence comes from Chlamys rubida, assembly GCA_032359455.1. Lineage (NCBI taxonomy): Eukaryota > Metazoa > Mollusca > Bivalvia > Pectinida > Pectinidae > Chlamys > Chlamys rubida. The sequence goes on from JAUMHH010224998.1 coordinate 3,313, forward strand.
ATTTTTAATGATTCCTTTCCGTCTTGGTTATGTGTCCCGGTAATAATGCTGTCTGACCTGATATATCTTTACTGTTACAGGGCTGTTTAGTAACTGATTAACTTACCATTGGCAAACAGTCGTTCAGTACGGTTGCATTAGATCTTCAAAATTTGTATAAATTAACACGATCGCATCTCTTTCATGTTTTCGACTGGTTCAACCGTTGTCAGTATAATGTTACCGGACGGAATGCTGTTTTGGGTGCCTTCGGCATGGTATTTCAGTGAGATAGCACTATAAAGTCGGCATCAGATCTGGACATCAACATACCCTGTCTCCTGCATACACACACGCAAGCACGCATTGCCATGAAACAACGTTAAATATATAACGGCTCGCTAGCAATACCTTGTCATTATGGGAAATGTAAGAAATGTAAAATTAAATAATTAAGTATATTTCACTCATACGCAATATTTCCTGTTTAGTGTTAAAATTTTCCTCCGGAAGGCTTTAACTGAACAACAATGGTGGCCCACAACGCGCTCGGGGACATTATAATGATGTCACGTTACCATGGTGCAAAATAGCGCTGATACCCACTTATGGATTCCAGCTAAAAAGCAATTCATATCGAGGTACACGTATGATATATCCCGTTCTTTGTAAACACTTTTGTGAAACTAATATCCAAATCATACTACTGTATCTGAAAAATATATAAAGTCAATTCAGTTAGGTTTGTTATCAGTTAGTATGTGAGATATTCTTATTCAAAAAGGAATGAAAATATACTTTTCCAAATTTTCCGGTCTATTCATGTATTATCAGAAACTTTTAGGCAGTATTACGCAAACAACAGCGATATGGCCGGAAATAGAAACGAGGCTAGCCATAATAAAGATCGTTCAAGCGTAGCAATAATAATTCTATAATGTGCGTCAGTGTAAATCAAACCGTCGTTCGTGCTTCCTGGTGCACGTGTACTGCTATCCTGCTGACGCTGTCAAACTGTCGTCGTCTTGTAGTATATATATGCTAGTACAATTAAACATGTTACATAGTACATGCTTACAACACATGTGTATATATACAGCACATGTTCTCATCGTAATTCACTATTCAAGTTTTATTTTCATATTTACCCCCTAGTGCAATACAGCATGCATGTTCACAAAATACAGGACTCAAACCATAATAAAATTTGCAAGATGGCGGAGAAAATTCCTTATTAGAATTAATACTAAATACTGATTACATACTTTACAGGTATTTCTCCATAAAGGTAATTTCCTTTTGGCGGAAGCACCTAGTTTTGAGTAAATACTTACACAATAACTAATGTTTTAAGACATCATCATACATTTAATACAAATATCTTATAAACTCGTGGATTTCGGTAGTGATATTGGTGATGTTGACAACATATGCCAATGCTGCTTCACATTCAACCTTTTCCCGATCGTCTATTTTGTCGCTCCTGCAATTTGACACTTCTTATTTTTGATAATCATGAAGCAATAATAAAGTAACACTGTTCCCACAGGAGATATAAATTCATAAATGGCACTCTGTTCAAAATCCATCGGTGCTTGTTATTCCTTGCTTAACGAGTCAGTATTTAGAGTGTTGGCACCTGTCAGTATGATGTGACAGGGCGGAATACTGTGCTTGGTGCATTTGGCATTGTATTTCAATGACATAGCACTATAACATCGGCATCAGATCAGCGCTATCGCAAGGAGGCAAATACTCCAACATACCTTGTCTCCGGCACACATACACGCATGAACGCATATACAACACACATGGAGGCACGCCCTTTAATGAACTTAGCTTTGGATAGCACGGTAAACTTTGTACAACTAACCAGCCTAAGATACCCCTTAAAATGTGTTATTAAGACAAAAACATTGAAAAGTGTTCAGAAAATATCTGATTCAGTTACTTTTGGTGATACTGTCCCTTTACTGAAGTGCCTGATAGTGAAATTACTCAATCATATCTTGAAAACTGCGCAGGTAAAGTTACGAAAAATATTTCAGTGAAACAAAAGCACACAATTCGTTTTCATGTTGCGAATTTTCATTCTTATAGCATAACAATTTAATTCAGAAAGGTTCGTTTCAAAATAAAGAAATGAACGAATTATATAGGTCAAATAAAAGCTTGTGGCGAATATTTTGTACGAGGCTGCATGTCTTCTGTTGTTTGCAGTCAAATACTTTACGATATTTAAATGCATGATGTCGTGTAAGATCGTGTCATGAATTTAGGTTAAAGTGACATTTATAATGATGTATTTATTATTTACAACACCTCTGGGCCCACCACGAACGGCTCCAGAGTTGATCCTTGCAGAATTGCGAAAAAAAAGCCTTGGCTTACTCGTAACTGCCACTTATGTTTACCTCCCCAGCATAGCCGGAAGTTTTCTTTATCATGTGTCTTAGACTTACGTTTAAAAAAAAACAAATTCGAAGTCTTCTGTGGATTCATGGCTGTACCAAATTATGTTTTTTTTTATAAAAGTAGATGGAGCTTTTGACGGGAAATATTTTTTAAATATATACTAAAACCTGTAAATGTCTTCAAGAGGAATGCTTATTTTATCGACAACTATACAGATTTACGTCTGAGATAGATTCAGGATCTCTGACGTGTTGCATTTTCATCATATTACCTTATATTTGTTCTGTGTAAGTAGTGGACAGAATACGACTATTCTCCTGTTGTATGATCTTGAAGCGTAGTCGCAGGATCGCGTGATTTCCACTGACGAGACTTGTGAGAGACTAAAATTGATCTGCTTACCCTTTACAACACTTAGGAACACTAACTTAAATGTGCGTCTCTACCTTCTACGTCTAACTCTCGCGGTTGTCTCTTTTGGTAACAATAACGTTTAACCTTAAGTAAAACAAGGACATCAACAACAACATATTATCTCTTTCCAATTACCTTCTCTATTGTGATCCTTCCTTTAGTTCATGCCCGAAAAGATGCGACCAGTTGGCTAATCGACCACTTAGTCAGGGTTTTCTACATGGAATGCTCCAATCTACGTTGAAGGATTACAGTCGTACACATGACATGATTTCTAACTATGGGATTTCAGTGTCTACCATGATTAAACACTTTTCAGTGTATTTTGGTGAACTTGCCCGGGTTTTTCATATATCCTATGAAAGGTACACGGTAATCTTACACATTTCTTGCGGTAGATCGTACTGGCTTTTTCTCTGTGTTGGTGCATCACCGGCTCACATGTTGTTTCCAATTTACATTGAGATTGGTTTCTGATTTTGTCGTTACGTGTTATATTACTTTTAACGAGCTGGTTCCCAATGTCGTCTAGTTGCGTCACTCGGTTCAAAACGTCTCTTTAAGTGATTTCTGAATGGGTACATGTATTTTCTTCGGGTATGATTCGATTTCGCATCCGCATGCCGCGTCGGTCTAATGAATAAAACTTGTCCATCAACGTTATATGACTCAATTCCTTGGAAGGAAATGCCATATTAAAAAGGCTCTTTAATAAACATTTTCATTCTGACTTATCATTGATATTTTTACATGATGTTAAAACATCTACACTTCAAAATGTGAACTTTTCAAGTGCTTGCACTGATGTAGAAACCCGCCATCAGTAAAAAAAAACTCCATCGTACCTTGCAAGTGTCAGATAACTTTAAAACGGTTCATCACTGAAAAGTGTACAATGTACAAAAATAAATATATAAGCACTTGCCATAACATTTATAGACGGAAGGTAATAGTACGAAGGGTATTTGGCACCTTATGATGGAGGAGATGTTAAACCGTACATTGATTTACCAAGTACATTCAGTAACGTCCCGAGAGATTCGCCAGACCTAGAACAGACTGCTGGGCGAAAAATGCCGATATCAAGCCGGTTCAAAAGCGGTAGTTTATTTTAAGATCATGTGTGTGCATTCAGCTGTATCTAACAGCAATACAGGTTATAAAATCTCCAGGTGATATGCGAGCGATACTTATCTTATCACGCCGACGTATTTTCTCGTCTCATTTCAGATTCAGACACTGTCACCGGAAGTGACGTCAGTTTATATGGATCTAAAGCAAATTGGTTTATTTCATTTCATGTTATTGTAATCACGTCACAAGTGATTATTCCAATGTAAACGCGGTTGTTTGTTTACGACGGTGTTGAGAATAAACCAAGCGATGTTGACAAAAACATATTAACGATTGTACATGTTTTACATGGCTACCATCCCAGATAAAGTATCGGAAAACAGTTTGTCGCAATAATTCGTAACCCGTATTCCAACTGTAAAACATCAGATCAAAACTAACAAACGCTGTACTTTTCATAGAAACAAAACTTGTGTCCCAATCCATTGTACTTAAATTTTGAAATAAAGAATTGTATTATTGATAACAAATCTGGTGCCAACGTATGGAAATCTTCAATCCCCGGCCGGTAAATTATACAGGGAAAGCATTGACCCCTGACTTTTGACCTCTATTCTTCATCTCAATATTTTACAGTTGTATATTGTCAAGTTTCTTTGTCAGATCCTGTGCGAGCTTATTGTATTGATACATTTATGCCATAGACTAAGTAAATTATAAAAAATAGCCTAGGAGTATCTGGTTACATATCATCTGAGTTCACAATTATACAAGAAAGGACCAAGTATATGAATAATGATTAAGAAAGTGGTTCGTTATATAATGATCTGAAACGAACAATTAAATCTTCAAAAACAGTCATTTTCTCTGAATGTTGCATTTCTTTCTTAACAGCACATTTTCAATGTAAACTTATTTATCGAAAGCATTTTATTTAATATTTCAGGTATTAAAGACCGACATTTTGCTGACTACTATGTGGTAATTGCATGTATCATAAAGAAAAAATGTATACATTTTTAGAAATGTATTATATATATATATTATTGTATCAAGTTGAGACAGTCCTTTCATTCCGGTTAACCACAAAAAAAATGATTGTCATCATTAATACACATGCCTTGGTATACGTCACCACTGACGTCACGGGCCTTTACATAGATAACATTTTACGGATATTTGAGGTTTGTGTTTCATACATCGTGCTTTACTGACGCCCAGATGTGTGTAAGTGACTGTGCCACCTTTGCAGTGAGAAAGGGACATATGTTGACCTTTGACCGTTAAGTTACTTAAGCAACTTCTTTGTAAGTGGGCCCTTATTATTGTTGAAAGGTCCAATATTACTTTTCCGTTCTTGGGCCGTGAAGCACCTTTCTAACAAGGACATGGAGTAACTCAGTAGTTATATTTGTGTTGTGTTTACGTAATAATGTCTTATGGCCCATCAACAGAAATAAATATTGTTCGTAATTTTTTAAAAAATGTACGGTAACTAAAGCGACCGAAAGTATTGTAATGGGCGCAGATATTCTATTTTGAATCCTCCAGTGTTCTTTAAGCATATAAAGTTGGCATCAGATCTGCGCTATAACAAGGAGGCAAATACACCAGCAAAGTGACATACTTGCCTCCATCACACACACACACACACATACAAGTATACACAACACAAATTGAGGCACATCCTAAAATGACCTTAGCTGTTGATGGGATGTTAAAAAACTTACAACCAACCAACCAACCAACCTTAAGCATATAACAAGACAGATGCAATATGATTGCATGTACACAGGCTATATGTTCTTTTTTCTTAAAATTGCAATAGAAATCATTGCAACGTTGTTTCAATGTAACTTTTCGAGTTTGGCTTGAAATCAATTGCCTATAAATATTAAGACGGGGTCGTTAAGCGACACACTGTCAATGGTTTATTGTGTACTGCTTTACGCCTTCGCAAAAGCTCATGCCGTATGCGAACAGCGTCTACAGATGACATGGCCGTCTGGGACCACTAAAATTAAAGCACCACCTCATTGAAATGTCGGAACCTGGAGACGTAGCCTGCCATTGGAAGCTCTTTCTAACATAATGTGTGGGTCACCTTTTCCACACCTACACACGTATAAGATAACTACGTGCGTCCTAATAAATTCAGAAAGTAATATAATAAATAATGTTCATTTAGTTAAAATATCACTAATTGGTTCGGGTGATAACATTTTACCAATAAGAACATGCATGGAAGTATATAAGTTTTGATATTTTTTGTTTTCAGACGACCTTGAAAATGATAAAATCAGGAACTGTGGCACATTATTCACAAGTTTAACTCACTTTCTTGTATTGCCTTTTGTTATTATTAATGAATTATCAGTGTGATATCGCAAAATTGGTATGCTGCAATAAAAGTTTAGAAATATTGTGATATGCAACAGAGAGTCAGTATGTTTTATCGTCACCTTTGTCAAAATATAAACGTGAAAAGCAACTGATATCTAGGTGTTCTCTACCAGACGTTTGACTGTAAGTCCCTCTTTAATAGGTTTCCAACCTTCATCCAGGAATAGCAGATAACTCCGGGTCATGACTGATAATTTAGTCAATCACTGCTCAGCGGGAGGCAGGCGAAAGTAAGCGATAAGTGGCTTAAGGGTCGACTACTTAAGTCGCCTATCAATCTAACCCTGTGAATTCAGGAAAACGCCTCTTTCTTTTCCTATTCTTTGTATGTAAACGAGTTTCTGTGATAAGGTAGATCACTTCACTGTTACCATGGTAAGGTATACAGACACAGCATATTAGAAATAATGTTGTGGTTCGAGGGACGATGAAAGGAGGGAGTTGGGGGGGGGGGGTAATTCTTATCACTTCCAGTATCGTAATATTGACTTGCTGAGTTTCTATTACATACATTAATAGGAAAACAAATAAAGATACGTTTTCCGTAAGAGTATTGCATTATAATCTGATCAGGAATGACCATTTTTGTTTGATAACTTATTCTTAACCAATTTTATTTTGTTTGAGAGCAAAATATGTAACCATAGCCAATTTTACTTTTCGAGTTAACGTTTGTCTTTACCTTTACGTCCGTGTAATGAAATTTCCTTTAACATGCTCAATTTACTATTTATTGACCCTAATGACCTTTTTTCGTTGATGGGCTATTAAGAGACCAGTAACTAACTACAGTGTAGTTCTTTATAAAATGGCCAATTGGCTATATTTTACTATTTAACAACATCAATTTGCATTACCCGAAGAACGTTGCTGGAAATTACTTTTCGATGGACATGCTGAGAATTGCTTTATCACGCACTGGTGTTCAAAAACATTCGTAAGGGCCGCTAGTATTTATTGGCTGGGCTAATTGGATTTGGGGATCATGAGTGAAAGGTCCGAGCAGGACATGGACATACAATTGCTTTACTTCGTTATTTGTCTTTTTTACCGTATAAATAAATTTACCAACCATGGATGTTTGAATGAAGATTTTATATTAAAATTACGTATGCGTGATTTAATAGATCTTTAACGAAAAAAAAAATGTGTAGATAAATTCTTCATGATATTGCATCATACGTTTTGACTAGCATTTCAACATTACAAAATTAGCAGAAGCAACTTGCTTATAATATTCCAGAACAGGGAAGGATGCCAATATTTGTTACATAATAATAATCCATCACATTACAGTTAAACTATTATCTCAACATTCCGGAACTTTTAACCCTCCTTGTTTCTGTAAACTATACAGTGCATGAACATCAAGAATTAGAAACCCGACCTGTATGCGCAGACTCATACGAATAGTCCTGATTGTTTTCATTTATTTTACGAATACAGTCGTGTATTTGAGGAGCGTGTGGTTTGAATTTAAGTCTATACATTCTCAGCAGTTTTCGAAAGCATTTATTTTGTAAGTTTTCAATAATGTGCATTCGATTTACTGAAGACTGTAAGAATCAACAGGCGGTGGACCGGGGCCAACTCAACTTCAGTGTGTGTGTGGATTGGCTATTAACCGCGGCCAGTGGCCCTCTATTGCAAATATCTACCAACAACACCAGTTTTGTAAATGTAGATCTCAACGGCAATGCTTTCATAAAAACGATTATGTTAGAATGTGTATATTTGTATTCTTGTATATATGTTGTGAGTCGGATTGAAGTATAATGATCTGTTGACCTGTTAAGTTCTAGGAAATATAGGATGAAGTTGCACTGCAATTGAATCATCTTGAATGAATCGAACAAGGAATAGTGTATACCAGGAAATGTTTACTGCACTTTAATTTTCGCCATTTTTTCGCCCTCCATAATGAGGGCAAATTTATCATCACAGCGAAGTCAATTAAAAACATAATATACATAGTAATGAAATTTGGAGGGCGAAATTAGCACTCGGCGAAAATTGATTTCACTGGCGTGAGGGCGAAATGTTCCCGGTTTACAGTAATAGACCTGAAGGGTGTGACCGAGAAACATCCAACCCTATGGGTTGATAATCATCGAGGGTTGAAGATTTCTCTGTTTCATCCTCAAGGTTGGGGATGGTTACTTAGCTTAACAACAATAGTCTTCAGCTGTTGTAATTTGTTTGTTTTCCTGATTTGCAAATGATCTCTCCCGTCAAGAGCTTATTTTGACGTCATGTCTTATTTTCCCCTTAACGTCATAGTATTGTATCTTTCTGCTTGCAATCTGTTATTCCGTCTTTGCGTATTGCAGAGTTATCTTCTCTTGTTAGCAGGTATTGATTGTTACGTCATTGGTTTGTGTGAG
>JAUMHH010225020.1:0-11979 GCA_032359455.1 Chlamys rubida
CACAAACAAATGACGTAACAATCAATACCTGCTCACAAGAGAAGATAACTCTGCAATACGCAAAGACGGAATATGCAAAAGAAGAATGCTTTGAAGTCCTTTTGTGGCTATATGTACTAATAGTTTATGCAATTACTTGTGTATAACGGCCGAATATTGTTTCCCATAAATGATTCGGTTCAGATAGTAAATTGTAAAGTAAGTAACGGATCTTAATCATTGTATCGTTAATATGACTATATGATTCTGCAAGGATGGAAAAGCATGAACGGATATGATATGGTTAACAGTTCTATCACAGATAATGACATATTATTGTTTAATAGTATACAAATGAAAATAGCCTTTTAATGACATCGGTAGCTAGTCTTTAGAATATGATAACCTATTAAAACATATGGTATTGTCAGATAGTCTGTCAATGAAGATACCTCGTGAAAAGATATGGTATTGTTATTGAAAACGACGATACCTTGTTAAAATATGATATTGTTAACTAGTCTATAACAATGAAAGCCTAATAAAATATGAAAATGAAGAACTGTTGAAACATAGAATTGAAAACCAATTTAATATCATAATGAAAACATGTTAAAAATGAAAACATATTAAAATACAAAAAACTTCTTTAACATATGGTATTGTTAGCTAGTCTATACTTTTTTTTACGGTTAAAACAATTTGTGTTATTAGTTTCTATATGAAGTTTATAAATATAATAACCTGTTAAAATATATGGTATTGTTAGCTGTAGTCCATAAAGAAAAATATCTTGTGAAAAGATATGGTATTTCTAATTAGTCTTAACGAATGATAACTTATGAAAGATATAATAAAATAACTAGTCTATAAAAATGATAACCTGTTAATATGTTTTAGTTGTACGGTTATAATTGATGATACATATCATCTCACAGGTTATCTTTCTTTATAGATTAGATAACACATCCGTCAACAGGTATGGTATTGTTAACTGTTCTTTAAAGGAAGACAATATGTTTAAAGATATGCTACAGTTATTTGTCTATAAAAGGAGATAACCTGTAAAAGAATATGTTATTGTTAAGTTGTCTTTTAAGGACGAAACACTATTAAAGGATATGGTATCAATAACTAGCCTATAAAGGAAGATAACCCGTAAAAATATGTATTACTAGTATAGAAGAAAATAATAACCTGTTAGAAATATGGTATAGATTACCAGTCTATAATGAAAGACAACCCGTTAAAATATTAACGGGTTGTTAAAAGGTTAAAAATGATAACCTGTTAAAAAATATGATATAGTTTAATAGTCTATAAAGGAAGACAACCCGTTAAAATTATGTATCACTAGTATACAAAACATGATAACCTGTTAAATGATATGGCATTGTTAGCTTTTCTATATACAGATAACCTGTGAGATTATACCTGTGGTATTATACGGCATCATCAATATAACCGAGCAGGTAAAATATATTAACAATGTATGTAATATACACCTGTAATATGAACAATCTCTCATGGAATATTATTCAATGTCTTTCAACTACGTAGATAAACTAAAACAGATACCGGTATATTGTATGAATATGATTTTTAATGGTATGAGTCGGTCTTTCAATACAGATGTTTTGGGGTAAATAAAGCCAAAAATACTTTTCTCACATTAGGGTGTGCTTTTTAATGTTCTAATTGTATAGATAAGAAATTCAAACTTAAAAGTTGTGTTTACAACTGCATGAGGTTGTTTGAATTAAATATCGCTCGTATTCACGGTACGTTGACTACAGAGCGACACACCCACCAGTGTATAGTATCGAAGCGCTCCAGTTTACGTGTATGCACACACGAGTGGTGACGGACTAGTTAAAACCCTACACCCCATTTACACCTGAAGTCATGGGACGGTCATACCAGTAAGCAACGTTTTCTCATACGTAGTGTGTTCCACATGTATTACCCTACTGGAAGTGTAAAGAACGACACAAGCTTGTGCGTTTTTGTTATAGGTAAAATCGCTACAAAGCTTTTGTTTACATTGATTCTAGTTTGAGTCATACCCTTCTACGACTTCACACGTGGACATAACAACGCGAGTACGTTTAGCCGGATTACATTCGATCCGCGTGGACCTTGTGTTTACATCTGGTTAAACGTTAAATAAAGATTCCCTGCATGAAAGGCTTCAGTGTACCATTCCAGGAACAGGACAGGCCGCAAATCATGGAATTTCACCAAGTGCCAGTAACGCGACCAGACTTTCCTTCGGAACAACCTCATCAATATATTAAGAAACCTCTTTTACCTCTACCTCCTGCTCACATGCGGCAACAGCCAATACCACAGGAGAATATATTCCCAGTCTACGCTCCGACGACGTTCGTGGCTTACCCACAGGAATATTACCAGAAAGGAATCGCTCCTCCTCCTATTGAACCGTATATACCAATCCAGATGCCTATTAACATTAATGGCAGCAGATTTGCAAATGTTCCCGGGGAAAGCTATCCTGCATTGATTGCAGAAGATTGTCCAAAAAAATCTAAAACTGAAAATTCCACAAGAGGAAATAATCATTATACAAAAGAAAGCTACTTCACAAACAGAAAGGACGAATACCAACCATATTCGAAAGATGAATCCAACAGAAAGGGAAAAGAGGAGTCTATAAATCGCTCTAGAGACAATCACTCGAAACATCAAGGTAATGGTCACTCCTCTGATTATCGAAGTGACGATAATTCCAAACATGAAAGAAAAAGTTCTTCATCACATCGTCAAGGTAATAACTCTGATCACCGAAACAACGGTAACTCCAGTCAGCAAAGGGACGATCGAAATCCATCACATCGTCAAGGTAATAACTCTGATCACCGAAACAACGGTAACTCCATTCAGCAAAGGGACGATCGAAATCCATCACATCGTCAAGACAGTCATTCCGATCATCGAAACGATGATATGACCAGACATCGAAGGAATGATCACTCATCACATAGACCAGACAATTACTCCAATCCTCGAAACGACGATAAATCCAATTATCGTAGGGACGATGATTCATCACGTCGACAAATCGACGATAAATCCAGACATGGAAGAGACAGTCACTCACCACATCGAAAATACAAATACTCTGATAATCGAATCGAGGAAAACAATAAGTATCCAAGGGACAATCCCTCTCCTCATCGACATGACAACTATGCCGATTATCGAAGCGACGACAAAACCAAACATCGGAGAAGTGATCACTCTTCACGTCGTCAAGATACTTACAACAATCAGAAAAGCGACAATAAGTCCAGCAATCAAAGCAAAGATCACTCAACATATCGTGAAAACGGTCACCTCGATCATCGTAACAACGAATCCTGCAAACATCACAGTGACCACTACTCATCAAATCAACACAACGGCTACTCCGATCATCGAAACAACGATATATCTAATCATCGAAAGAAAGATAACTCATCACATCGTCACGATAATTCCTCTGAGCATCGAAGCAACGACAGCTCAAAACGTCGAAACGGCAGTTACTCCGATCAGTCACACGACGATAACTACAAGGATCGTATAGACGATTATCGCGATACCTACGATTACTCGACGGGCGACTTCTACACCTACCCACTCGACAAAGAGCCTGAAGCAGTAGACGATCAGATTTACATAACAACAGACAGGTTTGTTTTGTTTATTATTTTGTATATAATCAACACACACAACACCTATCCACATAGCAAACCATTGAAAATCACTTTCTAAATACCTCAAAACATAAGCAACGATAATCAACACTTTGATTAGAATTTAGGAAATTCTAGTCCAACGTTACAGGTAAGGATCCACATGAACTAGAGTTTAAAAAGACACAAATGCATGAAACATTCTTCAATTTTATGTAAATCGGATGTATCGGTTGGAATAATCTTTTCGCTGTATGAGCTGCTGTATTTATGTGCGGGTATATTATAAGAAGTTACAGGCAACCGTGTTACTCGTAAAGGTGAGGTATTGACAGCTTTAATCCAGCAGTAAGCCCTTTTGTCACGGTCCATTGACCAGGTCGAATTGATTGTGTGTCGTACATTAACAAGTACATGTGTTATGCTGATTTGAAGTTTTGTGACACAGCCAATACCTTAAGTGTGATTACCAGATATGTATATGATTATACTCTATAAATGACATCTGGTAAAACCTATGTGATAAAAATAGTAATGTGTGATTACCGAACAACATATATATGATTACTCTCTATAAATGTGTGATTACCGAACAACATATATATTGATTACTCTCTATAAATGTGTGATACTGAACGACATATAGATGATTACTCTCCATAAATGTATAATTACTGAACAACATATAGATGATTACTCTCCATAAATGTATGATTACCGAACAACATATAGATGATTACTCTCTATACATGTGTGATTACCGAACAACATATAGATGATTACTCTCTATAAATGTATGACTACCAAACAACATATAGATGATTACCCCCTATAAATGACACCCTGTACAACCTATGTGATAAATTAACTAGTGTAATTTATGTTTACTGAACAACATATATATATGATTACTGTAGTAATAATATTCGGTATAATCTAATACAAAGGATAGGTTTGTGTATTTATTACCAAACAGCAACACACAGATGATTACCTTCTAGTTTTAACAACTACTAGTATAACATACGATTACCAACCAACCTACAAATGATTACCCTCTAGTAAAAACACCTGGTACAATCTATGTGCTAAAACTACAAGTGAAAATGTGTGATAAACAAACAACATATTTGAATCATTACCCTCTAGTTGTAACACCTGGTGTGAATGTGATTGGTCAGTCACGCAGGCTTTAGGCTTTTTATTGAAACGTCAATATACACGACTGAATGTATGGCGCATGTGAAGAGATCGATGATGATCAAACTTTTGAATAATAATAAGCAACAGAAACAGATTGAAATCAAAAAGCAGTGTCAGCTATGAATTTCATGTCTTCTTGTTGTCATCATTTACACCTACTCTATTAGGAATTGTCCCCGTAGATATTAATAGTTCACATTCACAATAATATCAATAGCACAAGCGCAATTGTGTCTTGTTCATTTGTTCATCTTGAATTCTTCACCGTCCTATCCTCTAGTGCAGCTAATGTTGTTGCCAGTACACGATAGAAATACTGATAGAACAATAACAGCAATAACGCCCAACTGTCATCCCTGACAAACCAAATGGAAAGATGCAAAACGTACACTTTACCTATTATATCTGTTATTTGTTGTTGTGTAAACAACGTTTCTAAAAGCAGTTTATGCATAGGTGGGACTGTAAGGATTGTTTGCAAGTTCAATGGTCAAGCTAAGTCTGATTACATTAAGATATGGTTTGATTCTTCCACAATTGTTCATAAGTAAGGAGAGATCATCATTCAGAAAATATGGTCTCTATCAGAAACTGTTTGTAAAATGCTTAAGCTGTGGATAGCTGTTCTCGTAGTAATGTAGCCTGGATCTCGACCTACATACACAACATGTGTGTTAACCAGTGTTTCGCGTTTCTTAAGTCTTGCTAGAACTAACGATATTTACGGTCACTGACTACATACATTGATCAAGTAAACCTAATATGTGTAACATTATCAACAAACATCTCAGCTTCAATGTACCTCAAACGATTTATCCCATGATAAGGATTGTAAATCTAATACGACTAGGCGAGAAATCCATTATGTATCTTGATCACATTGTACAACAGCTGGTTCAAGTCCTGGGACAATCTATAAAGAAATAAATTAGATTGAACGTGGAAGCTTGGTTTGATGGTTATAAAGCAGTCTGTCAATTAACTGTCAATGTGCAAAATATGGGCAAATATTGCCTTCAAAGAATGTGTGCTTTTATTGATTAAAAGCAACACAGCACATGCTGTTTATCCACATATGTTGTTTAATCCTACCAGCTAAACATACAGTTTCCTATTTTCGTGGCAAATGAACCTTTGCGAGAGCTGGGAGATACTCGCCCTATACCTGCAAGTTCTTAACCCATCGTCAACATGTTGGACAGAATCAGGTAGGGTAATGATATAGGAAATTGGCTGAGATTGACTATTGTGTGTTCCTTTATATTGCTTAACCAGGCATTTCCCCTTCGGCTGTCGAGAAACATTCTTAGGGTTAAATTACACACGGACGTACTGACAGATAGCCGGATTGCAAATACCTTTCCGCTAGATTTACCTGATTTCTTCTCACTTTGCAAATCTTTGTCAAGTATTGACTCTTTTGTGTATGTGACAGGTGAATATATTTTGGCACTTCAAATTTACCACATAATCAAGATTATACTTCATGTATTTACACTGTATAAACAAGTTCATGTTGCTCTGTTTGTGAGTGTGTTGATATATCCATTTTTAACAACACCGACCTAAGTAGCTTCGTGAATCCAAGTAACCTTGTCCTTCCCTTGTTATATCATTATATCACGAATCAAAAAAGTACCTAATATCTTTATAACTATCATCTTATCTATTAATTTAATTTATTCACGAATAATTGCTTTAAAAGACGAATAGTTGTGTGTTTAGGTGCATTTCTTCCATGATAATATAAACATCACAAGAATAAGAATAAAATGTAGTTTTAAATCGTCAAATATAAACGTGATTTGCATAGCAAATTTTGTGCTTCTATTCTTGATTTACGGGAAGAATCGTTATTTTATAGTTATAATATATATATATATTTTTCAAATGTTATTAAATGTTTGTGGCATAGCATGATCAGTCAAGCCTAAATCATTTGCAATGATATTGCTGTTTTCAGTTAATGAACTTGTAAATTGTGTTTCAATATGTTAATGACTTCATTACCTCTTTCCGGTTTGTTTATTTTTCAATGTTTTAATAACACATGTATTCAATCAAAAGTTTTAAATTACTTTTCTACTTGAAATGTACTGTAACTAACATGATTTTAACTCATGATAAACCATAGCCCCGTTGTCAGCCATATAAAAAGTAATATGCATTTGATCACATTATCTTATTAAAAGACAGTCCTAGATCATTCATTTACATATCAAGTCCGAGCTTGATCACCAAATGCAAACGTACCAATCCGCCGACGTGGATTCATTTCAGAAGCAACAGTTATTTTAGGCTTATTATGTTTTCCCTCACTTTTAATTTCAACGGCTTTGCCTTTGGACCTATTTTTTGTCTTCATTCAATTACATTTTATCTTATAAAATGGCTATCAATAACACATAAATGACTACAATAATTTACTGTGTTTAACCTTCGTCCTTATGAAACGTTTTACAAAGCATACATCATTGCCACGGAGCATTTAAATGCCCTTTTGGTACGGAGTAATAGTAATTTAAATGGTCAGTCATTCCGTGAAACCTAAACCTACTTATATCAGACTAAGACGTGTACTGTCGGGTTGATTTGGGTCAAATGTAAACAGGTATTCGAGTTTGATTAGGAACTACGCGCCGTATATACCAATATAAACATACATGCAGTGAAAGTGTTTACTGACACCTGTATTCCCAAGGTCTCCTCTCTAAGCTGTCGGAACACAGGTGATTTATACAAATATGCTTTTCATTATTTACCTTTGAATACATGTATGTATACATAAACTTGAAATGCCGTTCATTCAAAGTTCACATGGGTCTGAAATGCCGTTCATTAAAAGAGAAAATTGGTCTGAATGCCGTTCATTAAAAGTGAATGTTAGTCTGAATGCCGTTCATTAAAAGTGAATATAGATCTGAATGCCGTTCATTAAAAGTGAATATAGATCTGAATGCCGTTCATTTAAAGTGAATATTGTTCTGAATTCCGTTCATTAAAAGTGAATATTGATCTGAATGTTGTTCATTAAAAGTAAATATTGGTCTGAAATGCCTTTCCTTAAAAGTGAAACTTGGTCCTAAACGGATTTTTGATAACAAAAGAAAAAACAAATTTCAAGCATTGCTTATCTCAAAGATTTTCGAGGCTTTAGGGGTGCAGTTCCTATGTTTTTAGGGTTGCAATTTTTATTTTAGAATTAATTGACGTGTTCCGGTATACTGAAATTCCGGTGCAATGATAGTGATCTATGATGAAAAAGTTCATAGCAATAACGTGTTATTTATAACTGTATATCGATAATGTGTATATAGCGTATTGCAAATTATTTGAAAAAAAGGAAAATAGTTAAATAATAAGACCTGATTTCAAGTATAGAAACATTTAATTTATACCCACATCAGAATTATCCACGAAAAGAGTCCCTGTTTTTAACTGGGTTTTTTTATTAACTCTCGGTGTGCAGGGTTCCTTTTGTTATTTTAGTTATTGTATACTGTTATTGACGAATTTCATTATTGATTCTTGCTCCGTGTTTATATTAAATAAGCAGATGTTCATCAAACCCTATACAGAAATATAATAAGGATTATATCACGGCAGCAAGATGTTTTGTTGTGATACAAAAGTTTAAAAAGCTTAAGAACGGTGCACCATCTTAAATTTCTGTCAATGAATTAATTCTAATAAAGCCAAGGAAAGAACCTATTTATCTTTGGGATCTTTACCCATCTTACGTAACACGTGTGTCTCAAAGCATTATATTTCACACAAGAGTTGCCACACATGGTTTATATTCGTTGAAACCCGCACAAGGAAATATGACTTCTGAGGGCGTTTCCGTACTGTCAACAGGTTGTGTAATTATTGTCATCGTAAACCATTTTAGATATTGATCTGCACTGAAATCCTTTTCTGCTCCTTTTATGTATCGTAGACTTATTGTTACCACGTTTCTGCTAACATTTTATATTGCTTATACTGCTTGTTGCCACGTATCTGCTAATATCTTATATTGCTTATACTACTTGTTACCACGTTTCTGTCAATATCTTATATTGCTAAGACTGCTTGTTACCACGTATCTGTCAATATCTTATATTGCTAAGACTGCTTGTTACCACGTATCTGCTAATATCTTATATTGCTTATACTACTTGTTACCACGTATCTGTCAATATCTTATATTGTTAAGACTGCTTGTTACCACGTATCTGCTAATATCTTATATTGCTTATACTACTTGTTACCACGTATCTGCTAATATCTTATATTGCTAAGACTACTTGTTACCACGTATCTGTCAATATCTTATATTGCTTATACTGCTTGTTACCACGTATCTGTCAATATCTTATATTGCTTATACTACTTGTTACCACGTATCTGTCAATATCTTATATTGCTTATACTGCTTGTTATCACGTATCTGTCAATATCTTATATTGCTTATACTGCTTGTTACCACGTATCTTTCAATATCTTATATTGCTTATACTGCTTGTTACCACGTATCTGTCAATATCTTATATTGCTTATACTACTTCTTACCACGTATCTGTCAATATCTTATATTGTTAAGACTGTTTGTTACCATGTTTTAGCGACATATTTATATACATTTGACTACTTTTTGCTGCTTTTCTGATGTTCAACGTATCTTAGCCTACTCAATACCACTTTGAAGGCCACAATAATCTCTTTGCGTGGTAATACGGTTAATGATATACACACTTAACTCATTATTAACTTGAATATAACCGGTACTCACCCAATTTTAGAATTTCAAAACATTAAGGGTTATTCCCACCTCCTCGTCAATATAGCTAAGATAAATTTGAACAAGAAGTCATCAAACTTCTCTGATAAAAAGAAGACTCTCCTTAAATATTTTTTGCATAGAAGCAACACTAGTGACATAAATGAAGAATGCGAGTATAATGAGTATACCATAGCTTCAAAGATAATGCATACAAAGGGCAGAGAATCACAGTAGTTCTTCGACCCTTCGTCCCTAAACCACAACCAACTGGCTATGAAGATTAAAGCCGGATTGCTGTGCTGTAATTAGGGATTTTACGCTCGTACGCTCATATTTTGTTTCAAGAATGTTAATCTGTTGTTGTTTAAAGGTGCCTTCTTAATAAACCTTCTTCTTTTTCTTTTTGTTTAAAATACGTCCCATGGTAAAAAAAAAAAAAAAAGGTCTCTTCCATTGTTACAGGGTCGCCTTTTGTGTTTCTTTCGGTAACAACTGTTTTTTTTTACTGGGGCTGTGTAAAACATTCCCGTGTTTACTGGTGTTTACAAAAACCCTTCATTGTTAGCTATTGTGTTTTTTTCAATAGGATCTTCTAGTATTACTCCTATTCATAAATCATTTACCTAAAGGTGGGACTCTATGAACAATTTATGCTAGATAGTCAACCCTACGTAATACAAAAAGTTGATCTTTTATTTTGTTACTGGTACTTTTCTTCCGAAATTGTGCATCAGGCAATTGAATAAAATCGCTATTTGAACTCAAAATTGATGAAACTAGGGCAGGATGTATACATATAAAGAAAATATGTAGTTTAGTACGGGTAAACAAATCATAGTTTTAAACTTGATAACGACTTGCAAATAATATTCACTATCCAGTCTCGTGTCTATACATGGATATCTACATGAGAATGTGCTTTGAAAGGAAAGGTGGGTTCTATAAAGCTATCTTTGTGTAACGTAGAGAGCTGCGATCATTCAACATTCACTCATTATGTATGCTACACTATGATATAAACATGGAACTTTTGTTGATGTAAAATCCATTTCGTCGAATGAAAAACACAATAATAGAGCTAACTTTATTTACATGATGCTATTACCTCGTTATTATCTACTGAGCATTAGTCAGAAATATCCATTGGATACAAATATAACTGCTTACAATACAGGAACACGCACTGGTGGGTTTTTGGGCGTGTGCGTCACTCGCAGTTGTGTGAATCTTATAGTAGTAATAATAATTCGAGGTTCTTATATACCCCTTTATCCTAGTTCGTAGGTCGTCTCAAAGCGGTTCACAAATTATTATCCGTGGTTATAGGGCCTTTGCAACCAACCAATATCTTTCTCAACTCCTTTCTCAATATCTTTTCAATTGCAAATCAGTTTGAGAGGTCAAAAGTTTAATAGGTTTGCCAAATTTGTATGTCTACAAACCTTTATAAACAGCGCATACAATTATGAAAACACCGTATAAACAGTATGAAAACAACGTAAAAACAGTACCAAAACCGAGTATACACGATACCAAAACAGTGTATAAACAGTATGAAAACAACGTAAAAACAGTACCAAAACCGAGTATACATGATACCAAAACAGTGTATAAACAGTATGAAAACAACGTATAAACAGTACAAAAACTCTTTTTATTAATTACGTATTTCAAGATCTTCATCCTCTGTTTTGAGGTATGTAGTACCGAGAAATTTAACATAATTTTCATAAGTCACCAAAGGTTTCTAGGAAACAACCTCACAACGGTTTTATATTTTTTGTTTTGAAATATCAAAAGTGCGGCAGGACTGTCCGTGATTCAAATCTGCAAAATGAAAAACCCAAACACTTGAGAGGTCTGCACCAGAACTATTGTCTTAAACCAATTTGCATTTTTTTTTATTTAGATTTGACGATAAGTAGGCAAGGAAATTTAATGATATCTGTTCATAAAAAAATCTCCAATCTTTGAATAAGTACCTTATATTATATACAGATGCGTTGAATCATTAGTTTCTTTATTTTTATCACGTGCGGTTTCATACCCGTGCAAACCGACAGGTTTATATCCTCACTAATGTTAAACACTGTGTAGGTTGCAGACCTGCTGTGTACCACTGCATACGTTGTTGTTACCTGACTCGCTATATAAATGCATATTAATCAATTTCGACTGTTTCCCAGACAATTTACCAAACGAACTATAGCTAATGTGTGCTACCGTAAAACTGTTGACTGGTCACGTGAAACTGTTAACTGGTCACGTGAAACTGTTGACTGGTCACGTGAAACTGTTGACTGGTCACGTGTTAGGTAATCGAACGCACCTATA
>JAUMHH010225031.1:0-11978 GCA_032359455.1 Chlamys rubida
CAAACCAATGACGTAACAATCAATACCTGCTCTCAAGAGAAGATAACTCTGCAATACGCAAAGACGGAATACATGTATTTGAATCTCTACGTTTTAACCTAAGTCTTTATATGATAACAGGACAACAGAGGCTCCAACAACCATGCGACAGGAGTTAGAGGTAGCAGAGTCGGAAGCTACGTTCTATCGAGGAATTCTCGACGTCATCATAGCGCGCCTCGATCCCAACATGGAAGATGATGACGTCGAAAGACTGGTGCTGCCACCTCAAGTGCCAAATGACGTCAGAAAGAAGCTCCGCAAGTACAGGGTTGAGGCCAAGAATATTATCGAATTTATTGACGATAAAATAGGGTGAGTTGAACAGAATTGTGAACACAATCAACCGAATAATATGGTCTCGGATGAAATACATAACGTTGATTCTTGCATTGGTTCATGTTTTTATTACAGTTGTGTGATCGCACAATGCACAAAAATTACCGTGCGCCCCACTTTCCGCACATTGTCTGCACATAGTGCGCACAACTGTTCGATTTAACGATAGATTGTCCTGTAGTGCGATACAATGCGCACATATGTGCGATATGGTCCGATCAGTTGATCGATGTTACGGCATGAAAAACATCCGGTTGATATGAGGTACATCGTATGCGTATTAAATGTCCGATTGGTATATTTTGCACTTTTCTAATTCTTTAATGTATGTTACATATTGCAATGCCTGTTAAACTGTCAATGATTAAGTTTTATCTATAATACACGTACGCAGTGAATTACATGGAGTTAATCGGCGGCTTGAGTTCATCGATGATTGGATTGTAATTAAAACAGAACTGTACCTTACCTGTGTAAATCGTGTCTGTCACGCTTTGTATGGTAATTCTACACCTCCTTCACGGAATACTAGCGATACAAAACTAGACCCGTTACACACTGTGCGAACCATGCGCACATGGTGCGCACACCGCAAATAGTGTAACGTTGTGCGATCCCACAAATGAATGTGTATTTCTATTTTATTTCTTTTTGGAACAGGAACGACAGCGACGATGATAAAGGAAATAAAGACGAGAAAGCTGAAGCTGTCTACCTTACGACACTTATAGAAAAACTTTGCTCGGCCGTAAAAGGGAACACAATATCGTCAAAGTTTAAATTACCTCGTGTGCCTGTCGTAGACGCGGAGAGGAAAGATAGACTGAAAGGGTACAGAAAGGACGGAGGCGAAATCGTGGAACGTCTTAAACGGTTAGATATCACATTTTTTGAAAGCACAAATTATTGTGAAATGATGTTTGATTAACAAAACTTGACAAAGGGACCAGTCGGTCTTGAAACGTTACGATACTTTTGATACGTACATTGTTTGTATAAAGAATAAAACCTTGTTTTATACACAATTTCCAAACTTATGAATCCTATTGAAGAATTTTGATAGGGTTTCCGATTTATCTTAGTGTTATTTAACACGGATTAAACATTATCAGTATTATTTCTTTCATAACATTGTTTCAATGATCATACAGGCATCACTTTGTTATTGTATCAGTGATTGGTAATTATCAATAAGCAGGATTAAAAAGGTTTATTGTCAATTATTCTATTGAAAAAACATATGGAAAAACCTGCCAAAATAAATCACATTGTCAATTTATTTTCAAAAAAAACTTTTTTATTTTAATTTTCAAAGGTTGAAAATTCAAAAGATGGATAGAATCACCCAGACGGATTTCCCAAAGGAAGACTGTAAAATTCAGCAGACACGGGTCACAGAGTACATCGATTCAGGTTCTTCCACACAGAAAATTCCCGAATCTAAGCAGAGGAAACTTGTACAACGATCAAGACAAACTCAGACAGACTTTGACGACCAGGATTTAGGTAAAGCATCAGTGACGAATCCAGCAAAACAGCCAAATGTCACGGTTGCACATCCACCTTCATACAGCACTGTTATGACCGACAACAATGTGACAGGAAGCGGCGTGGCGAATGCCAAGCTAGGTCAAGGTCAAAATACCGACTTTTCAAAAACAGTGAAAGGTTCACAAGGTGTTGAATTCATACATCAGCAAGCACAATGTGAACAACAAGATCACCAAAACCAACATCACCACTTCCACCACTTTGGACAACAACAACAACAACAACTAGAAAACCACCGGATATCAGACGATACGTTTGCCAACGTCGGAAGTCGAAATACTGCTGGTCATCAGGACAAGTCGACTGAATGGCAAAATGGTGAAAGTAATCAATGGAGTCCCGAAAAGAAAGCGGGAAAGTCGGATGGAAGTGTATTGTCAAATACAGGGGATGATCGGTCAAATGGACCCGGAAGCGGTTCCCATTTCTATAATGACTTGATGCAGTATGGAGGAGGCATTTCTCAAAGACCTTCAAATAAGTCAAACGATGACTATATCAATACATTGGAAGCTGAAATACTCAGGTTGTCGTGTCGTATATCGTTGCTTGAAACTCAGCTTCATGACTCTCAAAGGAGTCTGGTAGTATCTGCTTACTCGAACGATGCGGTTCTTGACAGGTATTACACTCATGACATTTATTTTAACCTGCTCAGAAAAATGACATGCATTCCTCTGGTAACAAGATAAATAAGTAACGTCTAATTTTGTACCATTTTTGCAATCTTTTTTATTTTGAGAACTCGGAATAATTGCCATTGAAAATGAACAGTTATTTGCTTAAAGAAACTAATAATGTTCCTTTTACAGAGTGAGCAAGCAAATTAAGTCAAGTGGGCAGGAAATGTCCAACCTTCATGACGAGACGCTTATTCAGCCGATTTCACGAGACGTAGAGCCATTAACTCGGGAGATGTCGGATCTGGCGGACAAGAATCGGCCGATCAAACTGGCAGAAAGATTCGCACGCGTGTATGACCGAGAGTGGATAGACATTTTTCAGTTTGAGACAACTGACATGAAAAAATCCGAACAGAAGGCAATAACCGATATTTTGGAGATTCTGCAGGTAAGTATGTAAGATAGCAGTTTTGTTTTACATCTGGCTTCACTTTTTACCGGTTGTCGTAAATATATCGATATTATGTTAACAACAACTTGCATGTCTGCTGTATTACAACAAGATGACGCGCCGTCCTTAAATGACCTTAGCTGTTAATAGGACGTTAAACAAAATAAAACCAAACCAAACGCACCAAATGTTATGCGACCGTTCATAACTAATATTGATATCTCATAATTTGAATTCATTAAGAAAATGTAATCTATCAACAGCTTAATGTGTTGGGGATTTCCTTTTTCTTTTCTTTTTTTTTCTTTCTTATTTTCCAGTAGTTTTTCATTAGCAAGATCATCAATAATCTAGTTTCAATTAATGCTACGTTTAAACAACAAATGTTCACATTTCTTTATATTTCGTTATATCAATTGTTTCAATTGCTTCCTTTACACCAACAGGGCATTTACAACATCTGTATAAGGGTATCAGCAGAACAAATCGACGACTGGCATACACAGATACAAACCAGCAAGCAATCAGAGCTACCAGAGGTAGTGTAATGCTATAAAACAGTACTTTTATAATTTGTTCGTGCTTTTTTTCACCTTTATTGTCATCAGCTCTAGCGAAACTTTTAATTTTCAAGATTTTCTTTTATGTGTATCTGTTTCATTTTAGGCAGTAACTGGTATAAGTGTAAGGTTTTAGTATAACGAAAACTGCATAAGGAACAATAGATAAAGCATTTTGATCCGTTTTTGGTTAAACCTGTAGCAGGTATTTACATGACATGGTGTACCGATTTCGACTTATCTTGTAGTTCCTAAGACGCCTACGAAAGCTAAAAGACGACGACTTACTTACATCATTAAAACAAACGCAAATCGAAATGGCTGAACAGACGATCCCAAGTATAAGACAGGTATGAGTAACCTCCGATGACTTGAAAATACTTCAGAGGGGACCCTTTTATTAATGTTTTAAAGTATGACAAGTTTTTTTAAGGATATTGATTACGATTGCACGATTTTTGTACGTTTGTATAGTATCGATTCAATACAACTCATTTATGAAAAACAAAAACAAAACTAAAAATGAAGTATTTTCAAAAAAAAAATGTACCTGACAAAAGCTTATCGACGATACGCAAGTTTGTATTAACATTGATGTTAAGTTATACAAACAGGATGGAAATCCAGAAAGGTTAGCCTGTGTCCAAAAGCTGTAATTATTGACTCGAAAGAGAATTAAAGAAGACAGCATTTTCTTGAAGTTACAATTTTGACACATAAACTTGCATCATCAGGATCAACCAAAGGTCTTACTTCCATCACAATATATCCAAATGTTGCATTGTAACTATCACTTATTCTTGTTGTTTATCTGTCATCAACAGTTGTGGTAACATTTGCCGTAAACGTGCAATGAAGGAAAGAAATAAACGTGCAATACAGGGGGCCGTATTAATTATTGATATCGTTTCGTTTGTTTCCGAGACCCCATTGTGTTATACTTGCGTAATTGAAATATAATACACTTTTAATTACATATGCTACCGTATCTTTTTTTTTACATATATCGGAGCAGTGGTAATATGCAAAACACATTATATAACGAATGTAGTTAGTGATCAATGAAATCAGAATTTGAACACGTTAATATGTTTTGCTCACCAAATTTCGAATATCATAAATGATACATTTCAATGTTTTGATTTGCAAAATAGGATTTCAATGTGTTCACGTAGTGTATATCAGTGCCCTTTTGTATTCCCGAGTAGGATGTTATTGATGCGTTCTCTCCTGGTGTTCCTTTGTCACAGGAAGTGGTCTCCAATGAAGCGTTCACGTCGTTTTACGGCCCCGAGTTAGCCAGTTGTGAGCGGTTTGTGTTCGCGTGTGTTGATGCATGTTGGCTGATGGCAGTGAAGCAACCACCTATGCTACTCGACTTTACGTGTAAGAAGGGGTCAAAGTTCAACAAAGATGTCTTCGCAGCATACACCAAGATGGGCAAGAAGGTGAACTTTCTCGTGTGGCCCCCTGTCTACCTCTACGAAACAGGACAACTGCTTTACAAAGGAATCGTCCAGCTCTTATAAGCAGGCACTTTCAAGAAATATTTCCCCTGACATTTTTATAAACAGTGCTTATGTAGTCATACATATTTTGTACTCCGATCCGTCAAGATATTTTTGTGTTCGAGTCATTATTGCTTACCTCAAAGTTTTTATTCTGTTGATGTAAATTATTTTAACATTGAAGCATCTTCAGGTTCTCTGTTATAACTTATGTATGTACCCTATATCAGATGCTCTCCTTTAAATATAATTCAACGTAAGATTTTCATAAACTTTTCCATGTACTTTCTTCATTTCAAAGGACTTAACGTGTGCTTTGAATGTCGCAAAGCTTGGGAAAATGGCAGCCACATATCTACAGTTGAATAACACATCGATGGAATATACATAAGATATAAGAGTAAAAGAGTGAACTTGGAAATAGAAAAACAGAAATTGGTTAATGAAAAACATTTTCGATGCATGTTTTCGCGGATGTTATTTTAGCGATTGAAATTGTGCCGAATGATATGTCGACCGTCAATATAACCTCCCACAAAAATACCCATATGTTAAAGATTTTTCTGTGATTGTTATTTAATTGTTTCATCAATAGATCAACATAACCTATATAAAAGAATCTCTTTGGTATGCATCTTTACAAAACCTTCCATTTTAGAATAAACCATATTCCATGAAATATGATATTTCATCTATTTGTAGAAATATGCATATGTTTTGTGATAATGTATATGTACATATTTGAATGTATTTTATTGTTGTTGTTTTTTTATAAATAACAGAATGACAAAGAATTTTATTAAATATATATAAATACCATTCCACTTTTTTAAATAACCCATGTACGTGCATGACCCCTCGTGTCATATTTTAAACTATATTTATGTTTAATAAAGAAAAAGAGCTGCCGATATTGAAAATGAAATGAATACAGTTAGCATCATAACTTGATACCATATATTTCTTCTAAGCTAAGGGAATACCTAGTATAAGCGTAATGGTAAATTGAGTTTGAAGACTGCCATATAGATATAATATAGATACATTTCAGCCATTTTCTATCTGATAGAAGACGGAGGTAATTGTATAACGTGCAGTACTTGAGATAGGAATACATGTACGTTGATTTGGAGAAAATAGAACGAACATAATAAAAAGTGCCTTTTCACATATTGATGCGTTCTGACTTTTTAATGTATTCCTTTCTTTTTGTAATCGAAATTTAAATAATTGGTTTATAACCCAGAAGACATAAATAAGTTAAAAAACACAAACTGATGTTTCTATTCAACCCTAAAAAAATGTAATTCACCATTGTTGCTTTTCAAACATAAGGTTATCATTCCCGACTAGCGAATTGGTAGTGTACGAAGTAAATTAATAGATGAAATCAACCTATCGTCACAGGCTTAATAGGGATATGGTAATTATATTTCAAGAGTTAAACAAGATTAAAAATTACTTAAATTTTGCAACTATACCAGTATTTTTTTTCATTTTATTCCCTTATTTATTAAAAGCGTTTGATTAGATTTAATTTATAAATGATTAAAAGATTTAGTTTTTTCTCGATTACTACTTGTGAGATAAATGCATATTCTTCAACAATAAAATAAACGTACCCCTCTAGTCTGTAACAATAATCGAGCTGTTTAAGTCTCTGCGTTAGAGTTAGTTTTATAGTCTTGTGGTCAAACAAATAAATTCGGTAGAGTATAAGGTCATACCCCAACACATTCCATCTTCGAAAACAAATCTGAAATAAGTTTAACTGAGAATGTATGCACGATATTTTATCATTTTAATAAATATTTTAATCATTGTTTTTCTGCTGTTACGGCGACTTCCAAATATGTATTACAACTACTGTCAGTAACAGCCTGCTAATCTGTATACAGGTTTCGTTGTTTATGAAATCAGGTTAAGAATAAGATAATTTTAAAATAAAGATAGTTTGTTCCCATAATTTAATCTGGTTACAACCTTATTTGCATCTCATCCCAGCAAGTTTCGACATCTCACAAAGGGGTATGGAACACAACACAAGATATTCTCTGTATTTAAATAGGCATTTTATTTTCATTTCATAACAATATTTCATAAGAATCATTTTGAAGCATCCATCATTTTTACACAGTAGCTGTAACCTCGGCTCAGCACGACTTCACCCGAATATAAGTGCAGTGTTATATGAGCCTGCACAAAAGTGGGAAATGATAAAGCAATGATGCATTGGGATATTTAAGAACTGAATTTTTCCTAGTGAATGAGATAATTCATGTAATGAAGGATTTGTGAATTACATACATGTAGATTGCCTTTTCTAAAATCCCTATATTTAATTTTGTGCATAAATTAACATTAATTATCAGAAAGGTTGATAATGATAGTTGCTCTTTGACTAATGTAACGTTTACCCAATCAGGTATACATTTTACATGGACTATTTCTCAAACATATATATATGATCGAAGTCACATCAACTGCGTGTATGATGACAATTTAACAATTTTCACTTCAGAATGATTGCTACGGTTCCATTTATATTAAGTGATAATCAAACGGACTGGAAAATGTTAAACGGGCAAAATGTGGAAATATTTATACCATCTGTTTAGCACTCGCAATATCTCAACTCTCCCTCAAATAAATTAAACCATATTTTGAATATTTTGACACATTCACATCAGCCTGTCCTTTTTGGAAGCGGGCTTCTGACATCTTTAGGGGCTCCATAGGCTTGTGAATATTGTTTTTTGTCCCCGGAGATTTTGGTTTGAGGGCTCAGGAGAGAATTGGCACGAGATTCCTCCCTTTCCTTGATAATTTTTCGTTTTAGTTTTCGTTCACCCGCGATGAATTCTCTGCAATTAAAATGTTGAATAGATTATAAAGAATCCTATCACTAATATATAATATCATCGTTTACTTTCACACACAATTACTCATATCATACATGTAGCCATTTTCAAATATAATGTAGCCGTCATTCTCATACTTCAATTTCTTTATCAAATAAATCTTTTCATTTTTTGAAATTTTTTTCTCTTACGTCCTTTTTGCTCTATTTCATTATAAAAAAGATAGAGAAAATTTAGTTAACTTGATACCACTTAAATGTTGATCATGTACATTCATAGGTTATAATAGGAATGCACACGGAAACTGCACGGAAACAAAACCACATATAAAGATATACCGAAATGTTAGCTGAAATTAATGTTAACTATTAGTTTCGCTTGAACCTCCTCGAATGATAAAAACCAAACACACCATAGCATGTTCATTGAACGACAAATACAATTTTCGAGACATAACCGAACAATGATCAAACTTACTATCTAAACACCAATGCTGCGTGATGTAAATTACAGACAATGTGAATATTTCTTGTAAAAACAGCTTTAGGTTTCAATGATAGTGTGTTTACAAACACGTGATCAGGATAAGATTGTAAAAAGGGGAACTAATGTTACTTGTTAAGTAATGTTAGGAACACGTCAATCAAAAGAGGCACATATACATTTACCGGTTACTACATTAATTAACTGTAAGGTTTTCTTCTTTCATCATCTTTTGAAGACTATGGAAGAAAGAAAGCAGTCAAAACTAGTTCATGCAGCATGCAGCACACACAATACATACGTTCGCACAAAAACGTGTAAACAACGTAGACAACATACACATACTAAACGTACGTTCTATGCTTATCTGTAGCAAAGTTCCTTTTCGCAACCTTTCATCGATTAGACATAGTCATTAAACAGAAGAGGAGTTTTATATTACAACGTAACAGGACGGACCGATCAATGGCTACAAATGTAATTGCAAACAGGAGAGGAGACAGTCCAGCCCGAGATACTCAGGTGAGAACTTGTACAGGGCAGGACAACTTCATTTAACAAGAGCGAATTGTTTAAGGCCACCCCTAACATATATGAGAAACATTTTAATACAGGCACGCCCCATTAAACACGAGATACAGTTTATATGCCTTACAGACTGAATTTGGAGAAAACGTTTACACACCAACCTCACAAAAAGGAGATATAGTTTTGCAAGCCAGGTTTTCTATCATATTCTTAAATTATATTTTATTAGATTA
The DNA here is from genome assembly GCA_032359455.1 of Chlamys rubida. Taxonomy (NCBI): domain Eukaryota; kingdom Metazoa; phylum Mollusca; class Bivalvia; order Pectinida; family Pectinidae; genus Chlamys; species Chlamys rubida. The sequence continues at coordinate 9,177 of JAUMHH010225031.1, forward strand.
TAAATGCAAGCTATTTAACTGACTTACAATGTACGAAGATACCACACCCTTGGACGGTAACCGTGTGCAAAACTTGATACTTATTATGCAATACTTTAATTTGTGGGGGGAAAACTCAAGAAGAAAAGTCGATTTGTTGATTTGAATATGGAGCAAAATGTGAGAATATGATAAAGCAGCAAATAAGCTACGTCATGGTAGACAAAGGCACTTATTAGTTTTCCACTTTTTCTATTTTTCTTCACTTATCACGAAATGCGACATTTAAGAAGAGCATTAGAGAATCGCTGGATCCGGTTTTCACCATTATGTGACGACATGTTGTTGGAGGAACGTTTGTTACATACAAGCTTTACTGTAATGTATTGTGTCTCATATTATCTGTCGGTGTTAGTTCTAGGATTAAGTGATTTGGGTATAATATAACACGAATCATGAGTAAATGACACATTTCGCATTTGATATTGTTGTCCTTTCCTCCGTTATAAATGCTGATATATGCACCTTTTTCTGCTTCTATCGAAACAGTGCAAGTGTTACTGTTGAAAAGTGGAAAAGGGTTAAATTGAATATTCTGATATCAGCATTAATTAACATCTTATGTAAATAAGATTATGCTGACTTTTGACACATATAAAATTTGGTTTAAGGTTTTAGGAAACTCATGATTATTTTGGTTATATATAATCTTATCTGAATAAGGAACATAAATCAAGGCTATTTTACTAATTGTACTTCGTACGGAACTGAAGAATTTAATAAGCTTCGTAGAAACATCCATAGGAAATATAGAATAGTGTAAGCTTCATATATAGAAAACGTAGAATAAAGGCTACATAAATAGAGAACTTGAATACAGCAAACTTCATTTTAAGAAAATGTAGGATATCAAATGTCAATAAGTAACAAATGCTGAATAACATGAGCTTATTTAAAACAAATTGTAGTATATGAAATGCTTCATTTTCAAGCGAATAGCACGAGCTTATTAATAGAAAATAGATAATATCACAAGCTGTAAAAATACTAATAAAAAGTGAAGATTATTACAAGCATATATAGTAATAGGACAGGCACATAGAATGTTTCATAAATAAAAAAATATATAGAATTTCGCAAGTTGTGTCAAAAGCAAACGTAGCATTGTACAGGCTGCCTTGACAAAAAACGTAAGATATTGCAAGCTTAATTAAAAGAAAATGCAGAATATCACAAGCTTCAATATAGAAAATGTAGAATGTTACATATCCAGTGTTCGTACATCTGAGAATTTGCAATTCAAAATTATTATAGATAAATTTTAAAAACAGATATCAAACAAAACAAGAAGTTACATTTTAAACAGTATACTGAGCTATGATTATTGAACAAAAATAGTGAACGTGGTAAAATCTCCGACCAATTCACCCTACAAACTACAAATCGTACATTGTCTGATAATAGACGAAATATTCGAATCAAAATCCAGTATTACAGTTAGCATATAATAACTCATGGTCGATTGTAAACAGGAGTAAGTAAATTTAGCATAACCTAACATATTGAAAAAAGAATGATACAAAAATGATACAGAAGATGGCTTGGGTAACAAAAATATACATCAATATACAAATAAAGCTTGACAAAAACTATCTAGCATCACAACGTTAACATAGCATGCAATGCACGGGTATTCCTTTACCTGTAAGTACCGGGGTACAGTCGCTCCATCCTTCTCACCCCAGTTTCTAACCTATCGATGCTATACGTAGTGTAAGTAATTTGTCAGTTGGTTAGTACATGATCAAGTAAACAATATATTAGACTTTTTTTTCTTCTTTATTCCTTGTTATTATATCATCAATATATTGAACTAAAACAGAAATATTTGAAATAGATGAGAGTGCTATATCAACCTGAATACCATCTTTAACACTTTCGCGGAATATATAAAAAAATAAGGTAACAAAACATATGCTATGATATGTATTTAAACTATGATATTCGTCATACAAATCAGAAAATTTGAATACAAAATATATCTTAGCATTACGTCCCCTTACTCCATTTTTCAGGGTCAATGTAATCGCACAACTTTATTATAGTAAAACACGCGAGTTGATTACCATTTTATGTTCAAATTACATGACAATCAAAAAAGCGAGATAATTACAATTGTATATTATATGTTATGAATTAAAGATATGGTAAAAATTGTGCTTGTTATTTCTGGACCATGCGATACGTTTATTCAGACAACTATGCATGTACCTGATTTGTCCAAAAACTATATTTTCTTTATACTTGCAAATTGCATATTTCGCAATACACATACAATAGAGAGTATTCAAACAGGGTGTTAGGACAAGAGGACAGTAATTAATGTTAATTAAACGTTATCTGACAAGAACCAAACCCAACAGGCACTCAGAAAAAAATAGGTAAGTGAAGTAAATTATTGAAAGGTGTAAAATTAAATCTACTATTTTGTTTGTTTCACACGAGTTATTATTATGCGATACGTATATAAGACGTGGCATAGAATGTTGATACTTACAGAAGATCTACGGAACCGTCCTTGTTTGTGTCCAGATAACCCATGACGGAGTCTAAAGCTGCACTGCTGATGGGGTAGCCCTCCAACTGTACAACATCAAATCAACAGGTAAATAACTACAATAATTACACAGCACAACAGATGGTATAACACTCGGCCGGTATGGACAGCTTTCAAACATGTGTAATATTCTTCATTTTGCCCTCTTGTAATAAGAAATACCATTACAGTTCAGGAAAGTGTGGATAAGTACACATTCAATGAAA
>JAUMHH010225042.1:0-11977 GCA_032359455.1 Chlamys rubida
GACGGTCCCCGTGGGTAGACTGCCACGACGGTCCCCGTGGGTAGACTGCCACGACGGTCCCCGTGGGTAGACTGCCACGACGGTCCCCGTGGGTAGACTGCCACGACGGTCCCCGTGGGTAGACTGCCATGACGGTCCCCGTGGGTAGACTGCCATGACGGTCCCCGTGGGTAGACTGCCACGACGGTCCCCGTGGGTAGACTGCCATGACGGTCCCCGTAGGTAGACTGCCATGACGGTCCCCGTGGGTAGACTGCCAAACCCTTATATACCTAACACTTGGCCATATGTAAGGGGGCGACACAGAACTAGTATCCAACAGGGAATATCAACTGTGACATCGCGATGCAAGTTAAATTGTCAAAAGTCAACATTAAGTAGATTATAATGCTCCTGCCTTAATTCAATACCATTCCTGGAACACACACCCATTAATTACACCACACACACCCACCTGTCATTACCACAGTATAACTCATGCCTCAACTTCCAATCACCAACACGGAGGCCTATATAGACAGTATTTAGCCATATATTTATTTCTAATCATTGTATTATTTCTCCAATTATGTCTAGTTATAGGTTTTTAATTGATGTCAAATCAATATACACATATGGGAAACCCATAGTATCTGTACAAATTCCACAACATTAACCACTGGTAATTTTGTTGGATTAATTTTGTGGAAAAAAATTCAGCCAACAGTAAAACACGCCTTGTATATTTTTTTAAGCTGGCAGGGGCTTAGTAAAATCTAAAACCAAGCTGACAGATATATTTCAGATGGAATTCCTTGAATGATAAAGAAAAGGGCTGTTTTAGATGTCTTATCAACTTCAGTATGGTAGTAATAAAATGTATTACATACTTTATACTAATAAATATGGGTTTTTTGTATATGCGATACGACACAATTGCTCTAACCCATACCAGCCCTCGCCGTATCACACCCCAAAAGCCGTATCAGCCCCCGCCGTATCACACCCCAAAACCTGTATCAGCCTGCAAAACCTGTATCACACCCCTTTTGCACATTTTTCGTTCTTCAATATTTCAAAAGAAAAATAGATCATAAGATAGTAGCTATTATTAGTAAGTATGTAATAAACAGAATAAAACACACTTTTTTCCATATCACACCCAGTATCAACCCTCGACCAATATCGGCCCTCGGACTGATATTGCAGTCTCGGGTTGATACTGGGTGTGATATGGAAAAGGGCATGTATTATTCTCTATTGATCATTTTACTATATAAATTACAGATCACCAACTCCTTCCTCCAACACTTTGAGCTGATAAGGACATTTCTCGTTACAAGTTTCCAGGAGATCATTCACAGATTTACCAAAGCAGAGCACCCAATGCATCTTTTGACCGTTGAACACACCACCTGGAACAGGATCCAGTACATCCTCGCTTGTGAAGGGCTTTTCCCTCCAAAACTTTTTTCTTTTACCGTCATTCTCTGAACATGGCCTAATGGGCCTTTTGCAGGCTCTTTCAACTAATTCATAACCACTTTTGATGAAAATATCACACACACTTGACTTTTCTTTGTTTTTGAAGATAGTATGAAACATCATTTTGTTTATTAGTCAAAATATTCCATATTTAGACCGATACAAAATATTCCATATTTAGACCGATACATAATCACCTTCAAGGTGTACACTATAATAATTTCTAATCTGATATAAAATATTGATGGAATGCAAAGAAGAATGATAGTGCACATGCTTGATGCAAAATACTAATTCAGATGTATTGAATTTCAATTTAATTCAATTTTATTTTTAGAAGTTAATATTTCAGTGACTATTTTCTCAAAACTTATAATAAATTTTATTGTTTTTCTTAATATTTGAAACATTATATAACAGACAGTGCAGTGTGTCATTTAATATTTTTCATATGACAAATCATTTAGAATAGTATTGTAGAGATGTCTATAGCTCATGATCGATTTTACAATCTGTAAAAAATATTATAAGTTCATTTAAATCTTAAGTAGAGTCAATCATAATAACAAATGAACATGGTATATTAATCGGCGATGGGTTTTTGGCCAAGTAAATAACTTTCGTTATTTACAGCTGTCGTGTGTGATGGTCAGGTTGGCCTCAAATATGACACCCGACTCCTGTTATCTACTTGGATTTCTTCAGGCAATTCTGCATTAGAAATTACGTTAGGAGGAGCCATGCCTTTTAATTTATTGTCAATGTTATCTTGGGATTCTACTGCTAGATTCTTACTTGTTAATATGACATAACAAAATATCAGTTATATAATAGCATCAGGCTCAACTTGTGTGACGGTCACCATTTTTTGCCATGTAACAATTGTAATTTCATTGAAATAAAGACTGAGCAATATATTTGGATCAATGTGTATCATTGATGTAGTGAAGTTTGGACATTAATCCTAGTTAACTGATAGTTATATCGAAAACAAAAAATATCCGATAGCAACTGCTACGGTTTCCACCATTCAGTTCAACTTTCACTTCCAATGACCTTGATAGGCAATGATTTTGAATCCCTGGATGTACAAAGCAAACGTTTAGACGATGCCGCTAACCAGGATCATATCCTGCATGACACTGATCTACATACATGTATTGCTCATAACATTTTGTATATATTTCGGATATGTAATTTTTAAAATACTTTATGTAATTTTGTAGACCATTGGTCAAAAGCACAGCCATATTTAACAGCCCAAAAAAACCCTGGGGGGGCCTGTCAGGCTACTGGCGATAGACAATCAGGGGACCTTTCCTGAATTTTAGGGGCCTAGGGCCCTCAGTCTTATGTTACTGTTGATTTGGTTTGGTTGTGTTTTACGTCCTATTAACATCTATGGTCATTTAAGGATGTGCCAGGTTTTGGTGGTGGAGGAAAGCCGGAGTTCCTGGAGAAATACCACGGACTTACGGCCAGTACCTGGCAACTGCCCCACGTAAGTCTCGAACCCACGACCCAGTGGTGGAGGGCTAGTGGTAGCAGAATGTCATTGTTGAAGTCTGCTGCAGAGGCAAAACAATATAACTTATAAGCCCATCCAATGCCATACCCACATTTTGTTCAAACTTCACCAATCCAGATATCAGACCTGGAATTCAGAATTTTGTTTTGTGGAGCTGTACACAACCAAATTGAAAACAAGAGGCCCAGAGGGCCTGTATTGCTCACATGGAACTTATGCACTGCTATGGTATATATGGCTATGGGTTCAGGATCTCAACCATTTCAGAGTTATGGCCCAGAAATTAAGTCCCTAGGGTCCCACAAGAGTCACTACTAATACCATAATTGTGTTCGTCTCTTGATGCCCAGCAATGGTGTATATGGTTATGAGGTGGGGATCTCAACCATTTCAAAGTTATGACCCAATAATTAAGTCCCTAGGGTTGGAACTGGTTCCAAGGTCAATAATTAAATATGAATGTATTTATCTCTTTATGCCTTGTCAAATGTATATATGGTTATGGTTATGGGTTGGGGATCTCAACCATTTAAACTGGCCCAAAAATTAAGTCTCTAGTGGTGGGGCCAGACCCAAGCGTCAATATTAATATCATGATTGTGTCCGTCTCTTGATGCCCAGCAATGGTATATATGGTTATGGGGTAAGGATCTCAACCATTTCAAAGTTATGGCCCAAAAATTAAGTCTCTAGGGGAGGGGCCAGACCCAAGAGTCAATATTAATATCATGATTGAGCTCGTCCCTTGATGCCCAGCAATGGTATATATGGTTATAAATTATGGGGTGGGGATCTCAACTGTTTCAAAGTTATTGCTTGCAGAAATCAAGTCCCTTGGGGTGGGGCCAGACCCTCGAGTCAATTCTTTTATCATGATTGTGTTTATCTCTTGATGCTCAGCAATTGTTTACATGGTTATAGGGTTGGGACCTTGATAATATCAAGTTAAAAATTATTTTTGGCCCTGCCCCTCAGACCTAGGGGTCAGCCCTTCAACTGGTACAATGTTGAGTCCTCAACCACCGAAATTTCCTCCAAACCAAATATGGATGAATTGATATCGATCACTTTGTTCCACAGAAGACACTTTAAGCAATATGGCAAAATTATCCCTTTTTGGCCCCGCCCCTCAGCTCCCAGGGGAGCCACGCCCTCAATTTATACAAAATTAAGTCCCCTTGCCCAAGGATGCTCTACACCATATTTGGTTTGAATCCCTCGTTTCATACAGAAGGAGAAGGATTTTAAACAATTTTCCTTATGTTCTCCCTAATTGGCCCCGCCCCTCTGCCCCCAGGGGACCCACACCCTCAACTTATATACAATTGAATTCCCCTTGCCCAAGGATGTTCTAGACAAAATTTGGTTAAAATCCCACCATCTGTACAGAAGGAGAAGAAACTTAAAGATTAACCTAAATTTCCCCTATTGGGCCCCGCCCCTCTGCCCCCACCCTTAGTTTATACTTAATTGAATCCCCTTTGGCTGAGGATACTCCAGGTCAAATTAAGTTAAAATCCACTAAGCCGTTCAGGACTAGTAGCATTTTAAAAGAAAAGTTGACGGATGGAGGGACGACGGACACTGCACTATGGCAAAAGATCACCTCGGGCAGGTGAGCTAAAAAGGGAACTGCTAGTCTACAACATTATCTGACGACACCCTGATTAATGCAATCTTTCAGAATGATATACAGCATTATTAATGGGGAATTCAAATTGGGACTGGGAGCGATCAGCAAGTCCCACATGAAAGGCTTGCATCCTGGATCTATGGCAATTCATGTTCAAGCAAATTTCCATAGAGAAGCTATGGTCTCACCTGTGAAATATATTATATAAATATTGCTTCATTTTATCATGTGTTCTATAAAGATTCTTTTTTATTATTGATTTTATTTAACAGACTGCATTTTTTTTTAGATGTTCCGATGGTAGCTAGCTTCCATTATTAGCATTGTAAAGCTTGGCTGCCGTCTTTCTCACCAATGTTGGTCAGTTCACCTATGGACCTCAACTCGTCAATAGATACACTATCCGCAACCATAAGCTACCAGATTTTACTTGTTATACTAACTGAAGCGGAGAGGGTTCCCCTAACTAAACAGAATGGATCATGATGATTATCACTGGGTTCCATGTTCATAAATTACGCCAAGTGTATGATCTCTCAACTTTTCTGTTGTATTGGGGGACATGCATTTAATACAGCAATAACTCCATAACTTGACCTTCCTCATAAGATATAGTTGATGGTCTTTTCATTTGCTAAGTCACTAGTTACTGCCAACACATTCTAATGTCTCCCTTTTTTCATAATTTCTTTTAGGCCGCCTTCAACATAACGGCGTAACGCCCTTTGAAATTCCTCTAAAATGCCAAAATTTTGCTGAAAAGTGAGAGTATAACGAGGTTTTATCACAAACTTGCTATATATGCTATATAAAGTTTGTAAATAAGTCACACTGACAGATATATTGATAAATACAGACACATTTTTGCAATTTGGTGGTCTGTTTTCTGTAGCAGATCATTTCAAAAAAAAATTGCACCAAATATATATGACAAGGCAATTAGGTAATAGAAAACAGGTTAATAAAAAAGGTAATTTTCTATGTCAGTTAATTTGTTCACTTCAAAAATGAAACAATATTTTCACAAATATCCCACCAACTTTTCAATGACCAGCTCAAGTCCTACCAGAGGAAGAGGGGAGATAAATCCTGTATATTACTCATTTTTATAGCTCCTAACTCAATGTCAATATCAAACCAAAGCTGACACTTCAAGTTAAGAACTATCAGACGTATTTCAACAAAAGAAGCATATCCCTGGTAAACAGGAAACCAATCATGATCACATTATTCACGTGAGCAAAGTTCTCCTGTCAACAGTCGACTGTAAACAAGTAGATGTGACTGATACACTTCATCAAAGGATGCTCATGCCATGTTGACAAAATTATGATTTAACTGTAGTATGTACCATAAGCTGGAATGGTAATGACACTATAAAGGTGGCAATGGATAGTGTTAGCTGGCTCGTAATGGCCAGTCATGGGAACGTGTAGGTCTCTCACAGTTACACCCTTACCTAAATTTGAAACCAGATGCTCCAAATATTTCATCTATGCACAACACACCGCTGTTCAGAGCAGGGGTTCATATATAGGTATATAAATGGTTAGAAAGACAATAAAATCTACTACATATGACATAACTTTGCTGGGAGTATGAAATTCTATTCTCTGAATGAACCAGTAGTTTATACCCTCATACATACACAGTCAGTCGGGATATTTGGCACACCTACGATACCACAAATTTACAGTGGTCATCACTCCAGATTGACCCAAATTTCAAAAATATGTTTGCTGATTAAATGGGGAAAAAATATCACTCAAATATAGCACCCATATGTTCTTTAAAACTCATTTTCTAAGTATAACTCAGTGCATATTTAATACAGCACTTACATTGCATATATTTATCACTTCAGAAGCACCGTGAGTAAAGCTAACCATGACAGACCGAGAATGTAAAACTATAGTTCGTTTCAATAAAATGACAGCGTTTTAATGTTACGCAACAAAATACACATATTTTTCACTAAATATTATGTTGAAACTTTCGTACATTGGTAGATATAATATTCATGCGCCGAATATTACGACATAACTGTATTGTCATGACTTCTGATAACTTTTGTTTCGCACTAGCCTACGAGCTATTCAGCATGTACTACACATGCACAACCAAAGCATACGCAAAATCATTTTTTCATATTCATGTTTCAAGCTGGACACTGGCATGCTGCACACCAACATTGCACAATAAACTTACATCTACGATTACAAAATCAAACCACAGGTCATTCCAATGCTCTAAACCAAAGAACATAATTAAATATTCAGTTACAAGTTATTTATATTTAGATAAAACATATCAGATAATAATAGATGAACAATAAATCAGTAAATAAACAGTCTTTATATATTTCAAACAGCTGACTTTACCGAACACAACTAAATACACAGTCACACACGTTGTGTATTCAGTCGAGTGAACGTGTGTATTCAGTCAGTGACATGTGTATGACCTAATCATATTTCGGCATCTATCATTCTCTGTGCGTATTTCGTACACACACCAATAACTTTGTAAGTATAGTGTTAGCATGGATGAACCAAGGTGAATTATAAGCTGTCGATTCGTCACTGACGGTCGAGGAATCGTATCGCACCTAACGAGCCGGTGCCCTATATATTTTGTGATGGAGAGATATCATAAGGCAATGCAAACCGACTTTACCCCGAAGTGTTTTATCTTTTCCGTAGACTTGAGAGCTAAAAGGACAGACTAATTAGTCACGTCATACATATATCTTCGACAGAATGACATAAATTCAAAGCAATTAAGTGCCAATTATAAGAATTGGAAAGCTGATAGTAAAATTTACCTTGCTGAATGAAAAGAAAATGGCAGCCTCTTTCCATAGTGTGACGTCACAGGATATCTACCTTAGGGTGACATCATTCTAGTTCCGGTTGCAAAAGTGAGGGGGCGGTGAAAAAAGCAAAGTTCATTACCTCGACCTGACAATCTCGACTTTAACAATAAACACGGAAAACCCATCAATCGCGTGAGAAATGATCACGATGGCGGGGGATTTTATTGACAGATCTAACTGGTTTGACTGTATTGTGGAAATTACAACCTACACAACTGCCTGGCACAAGTAACGTGATGCTGAATCTTGAGCCGCATCATGGTAGTAGACCAGCCAATTAACTACAACCAGAGGAATATGATATTTAGTCTATAAAATAAAAGACTGTAAAATAAAAATAAAGTCTCTATCCATGTATAATAATAGGCTTTATTTTAGATTGTATAAAGCTGTGTTTTATCTTAAAAATCAGATTCCGATATTATATAGTACAACAGTGCCAAATACCAACATGATTTAAAAGAATTTCTTACTGCCCATTGACAGCCTGTATAATTCAACACAACACAAAACAAGAAGAAATCATCCAACTCGTGGAGGGGGATTTCTCCCCTATTCCGAAGATCTTAACTGTTATATCTAATAATTGTGTTACAAAAATCTCCATTGGGGAGGTCCAAAGAGGGGCGGGGGAGGGGGGGGGGGCGGTAGTCATCATAATTGTGTGAGTTTGGGTCATATTATTAATCGTCATCAAGTAAATACAGCTCTGTAGCCAAGTTTTTAGCTAAACCTAGTGTTTGTCACCCAAATGTAAATAACTATTCCGTTAGTCTTAGCAAACGTTATGTAACTCTTCGATCTGTTATACGTGTACGGCTGAAAAGCAGTCTTAATTTCTTAGGACATTGTCTTTTTCCCTGTCATTTTAAAGATAGAAAACACTTTTAGTTATTCAGTTCAATATAATATATTTCAATAGACTTATCACAGTTTTCATTAATATCGGCCTTCATGTAGAACGACGACCCATGGATACAGCCACTATGTGGCTTATTTCTAATGATGAGGACTCGTTGAATGTATACCCCTGAGTCAACAGACAGGTACTAGTTACTTATGACGAGCCGAGAATCAATACCAAAAGACAAAGACGGAACTGAGGATACATCAAACCAAACAGGAAGCTATCAACAACTCCGAAACCGGGGCCGAAATCAGATCCTCCGGATTTCTGTTTCCTACATCGTAGGTCTCCTGTCAAACCAGAGAAAACGAGTAAGTCGCCAACAATTTAAGTCACAGTGAATGGGTAATCATAACAAAGTTGTTTTTAGATTTAAAAGTTTACATTAAAATTATCAGAGATTTTTAGGTGGACATACCACGTAAAACAAATTCTAGAGTTGCATAATCCAGCACTACAGAAAATTTCAAACCCGATCAATGGAAACTTCCCGAGGATAACGAAAGAATAATCAATGCGGATACCCATGTAGATATTGGCGACCGCCATTGTATCATTCTATATTTATCTATATTTTGTTTCTGTTAGCTTCATAATGATGTCAACTATAAAAAATAAAACATCTAGTGTTGACCCTGTCCTTTCAAAGAGAGGTTGTACATAATCCGTGACCTATTGACGAATGTGTAAAGGGAAGAGACTTCTATCAACAGCAATTTCTTGGGGGGGGAGGCTAAAGAGGTAATTTCATGTTACATCTCTAATGGAGGGGGGACTTTTAAGTGAACGAAACCTGATCTTACGCTTTTAATTCAAGTTCCGAGGAGTAACCATTGAAAAGGATGTGTGCTGACCAACCCGGCGAGCAACAAATTAATACTTTTACGATCAGATAAAGAATGTATCGGATAAAGTATACCGGAGGATCGTCATCAGCGAGACAATACTCAATGTAGCAGGGGCGACACTCGGGAGGGAGCTCAGCATGTGGAGAGAAGATTTCGGGTCGGTCTGTGAATGTAGAAATTCGACTGAAAATGTTACGACTCCGTGAATGGAAGATTTCTTTCCCTGTATCTCAGTATCCAGAAGCTATAACATATACCAATCACAAAGTATGGTGAGAGATAAGTAAATAAATGACCTGGAATTGATCGTTAATGGAGAGGGATTCTGATGGTTGTGCGAGAATAAAGAGGATCAAACATGACTCTGGTTATAAAGCTGAGGTGTGAAGAAGAAGAAGAAGAAGAAGAAGAAGGCGGCACTGGCGGACCTCGACGAGGTCAAAAATAAAATGTGAAAGAGTCGGTGAGGTTTTATCGACTACATGATAGGAGAATCAAGTATTCGACAGAAGAAGGGACTCCGATATACAAAATCATTGACCGATTCAACACTGATATCTTAGAGGATTTTGATTTGATAATAACTGACCAACAGCATCTAAGGTCATTAGGGCTGCTTCTTTTTCGTCTTCTTGATAATGACAAGTCTTCAAAATTGAAGTTTGAATGTCAAACGCTGGTGAAAAAAGTGATGGAACAAAACCTTGGTTAAAAATATGTACAAAAATCAAAGAGTTTACAGAAAGGTTTGAGAACGGTTGATCGAAATTTAACCGCAGTATTTGCCGAGACATATGTAAGGACTTCCTTTCGATATCTGAGCCTGTTTGTCAACAGAAGTACTTGTTGATTGAACAGTTACCCCGAGGTGTTTTGCTGAGTCAGTTTTTTGAAGAGTACGATTATATGTAAAGTATATTGGTGACGTTGGAACTTGTGTTTGCCAGAGACGGTAACGACAAAACATTTATTAGGATGGAAAGGCATCAACCAATCAGATTCCCATTATGCTGCTGTATCCAAGTCCGATTGGGGGTTTAAATGAGCTGCATCAGAGTTTGTAACTTTATAAATAATGCTAACATCAGCAAAAAGGCGGAGAGTGCTATATTTGAGATACTGTGGTAGCTCATTGATGTAGATAAGGAAGAGAATAGGACCAAGGGCTGATCCCTGGGGGACACCAGAGGTGACAGCGACAGAGTTTAAAATTTCTCCATTTATGACAACAGATTGAGTCCTGTTTGAGAGATAAGATGACATCCAATGAAGTGTGTTTGCTCTGATACAATAATGGTCTCATTCATATGTGATATGTTTATGTGAAAGTTTATCAAATGCTTTAGCAAAATGTTTTTTTCTGTGGTTGGCGGCCAGATCTTGAATCAAGTAGATTAGTTGTGTTTCACTGGAGCAAGAAGGACGGAAGCTATGTTGCAAGTCATACAGAATGCTGTTTAGGTCAAGGTGTAGCATGATGTTACTACTTACTAATTACATGTTCAAGGTGTAGCATGATGTTACTACTTACTAATTACATGTTCAAGGACTTTGCAGCATAATGAAAGAAATTGGACGATAGTTGATGGGGTCATGTGTGTAGACAGGACACACTTCGGCTAGATTCCAGTCATGGCGGACAGTTCCTGAAGAAATATCTTTGCTGTAGATAAGAGTTAGAATAGGGGCGATGCTTTCCTTACAGTCTTTTAGTGTGTTCTCGTGGATTTCATCTGGGCCAGTGGCCTTGTGTGGGTTTATATTATGAAGCAACTTTAAGATGCCATTTTCAGATATAAATATGTTAGGCATAGTGCAAAATGGACTTACACAAGTAACTGGAAATAAGTAGCGTCCAGAGCGCCATGAAACTCAGACTGAGTGTCTGGAAGGCGACACAGAATTCCCAAACTATTGGCGTTAAGAGACATCCGGGAGCACAAGGGGTAAAGTAGGGGGAAATAACAGAAAACACTAAAAATAGTCCCGCGTTAGTCGCCTTTTGCCATTTATCAACGTTCAGTGCAGAAAAGGTAAGTGAGCGTAACCCCTGGAATGTCAAGGATGCCTGCAGGGTGTCTTCATGTTTATTGTGGACACTGGGAATATGGCGGAACAATCAGGATTCCTGGCAGAAATATGTTGTCCTAACAAGGTAGCAATACTTCGAATCATTAGCAGGAAGTCCCAGGAACGGCAGTCACCACTCTACATCAGTTGTATCTTCCTGACAAAATCATTCGAAACAGAATGGTGAACAAAGCAAATATGTAGAGGATTCTGTATACTATATAGGCAGACACTCAACGTTACGAAGCCGATCTGTCACGCCTTTCGAAGTCTATGTGGTAGACAGGCAACGGGGATTTCGCCAATTAGGATTTATTTTGATAGATTGGTGATTTGTGACACCAAAGATTGGGGATATAGACTTTGTAGATGACCTTGGGTATTTACCTACAAGACAGATAACTTCTGTACCAACTGCAATGACAATCTTTATGTATCTGCGGTCGTAGAAAATTGAGCCATGGAAGATGTAAAAAAAACATATAAATGAGAGCAGTGTCAGCAAGATGGGGACGGGTGAGGACGTCAGGTATAGGATCGCTAATGTATTACACGTATTAATCACCCACAAGATAGGGACGGGTGAGGACGTCAGGTATAGGATCGCTAATGTATTACACGTATTAATCACCCACAAGATAGGGACGGGTGA
>JAUMHH010225053.1:0-11976 GCA_032359455.1 Chlamys rubida
CACAAACCAATGACGTAACAATCAATACCTGCTCACAAGAGAAGATAACTCTGCAATACGCAAAGACGGAATTATCTTGGTCTAGTCCGGCTAGCTTGGGCATGATCGACACAATCCAATGGCATGCATACGGTTCAACTACACTGTACTTTACATCAGAAGTTACTTGTGGTCATTATGTTTCCCAAGTGTGTGGTGGTAAATCACGACTACATTTCATAGACTATACGATATTTGACTGTGGTAAACATCGCCAAAAACATCGCCGAAAGTGTTTTTGTGTCGCCAAAAGTCACAAATGGTCGCCAATAGGCGACATTGTAATCGGTAAGCCCTGTAACTGTTACAGATACCATTTGTATTCTTAGGTTGTTTTATGTAGTTGTGTAGTATTTTCAAATATTTGTATATATCCATATATTTATGTTTTATAAAAAAGCATACGTAAATGCTTTATATTGCTATATGCATATACTCCATGGCTTAACCATTATAGACATTAAAAGATGGAGTGGGCAACAGCAGCAACATAACTCATTAAAAATGCTAATCAAATACTTGTTTTACTAGCTATGTAACTCACCTTTCATTTTTGGGGGTCTCTATAAAATTCTTTCCCATAATAGTTCAGTACAGGATCACCCAATGACCACTCTTGACCAATGTATGGCCAGTTTTCTTTTCTAAGATCCGAGGTGCAATAAATATTGTAGAACAATCAAATATTCTTTTACATATAATATGTTACTGTATATGTAATTCGATACTTAGTACACTGTTTCAATCATACTTAGTGCCTGGGCCCACCTGTATAAAACATCTCAACTCTTGAGATTTCCTCAAGTCTAAGATTTCCCATAGACAAAACATTGCTTGCGATTTTCCTTAACTGTGAGATGTTTTATACAAGTGGGCCCTGGTCATTTAAAGTGAACCGATTGAAACTTCCGATTGATTGCACTACATCCTTCTGTATTTCAAACTGTGCAATACTGGAATTTTTATTTCACTTGCAGCCGAAACTCCTTTCTGACAGAAACGCATCATTTGTTATTCAATGATTTACGAGATGTTTTCTTATCTATATATATATAGTGTGTATAACTATAACTTCGAGATCTTAAGAAAACTTTGACGGATGACAAAATTAACTGGCATTTGTATTTTAAAGTTTGTTCACAGGCGTGTACTTGCTCCGAGACTTTTGAAACACTTGCATTTGATGAAGCAGCATCTACGGAAGACATTCTTCAAAAACTCAAGACTCTTATAGAACGTGGACGCTGTCCCCATATGTTCGCAGAAGAAAATACGTCACCTGGTCGAAGGGTCGCAAAACCATTTCAAACACAAGACATACCAGTTTTCAGTTTACAAACAAAGAATAAAAGCGTCACAAAGACAGTAACTAAGCAGTGTGCTGAGACGGTTTTTGCTGGAATCACTGCCATCCATGTTGCCAGTACATTTGGAAAGGTCAAGATAGTAGATTACATTGTAAATGCGAAAAAAGAAAGAGAGCCGTTGGGCTTCAGTATATATAGTGAGGAGGTCATGACCTCTGTGCACAAGGTCGAACCCTTTCAACTTGCTGTGCTCCACCGACAGGACCAAATACTGGGGATTATGACGTCACACATCACCTCGGGTATGGTCTACACAGATGCGTATCAAAATGTCTTCCATACAAGTATGAAACTGGCCGTGCAGGACGACAACGCCCGGTCTCTCAAAATCCTCGTGTGTGGCGGTCGAGGTATAACTGAATATCTGATACACTATTGCGCTTTTCTCATAGCAATTAAGAACCGCCGTATGAAGTGCATTAAATGTCTGGTTAAGAAGGGGGTGAAGCTATGGCCCCCCACTATATCAAAAATTGTCTATCGGTGCCCGTGCCTGCTAAAGAGGGACGACGTCATCAAGGACATGCTTTTACAGGATGATAACACGATTGTGGAAGAGCTTCTTCAATTGAAAGGAGTCGGCTGTCGCTATATGCTGTATTATGCAGTCTTTTACGGTCAGTATTTTTATCCTAAATTCACGCTATGTAATAAACCTGACTTGTGGTCACCAGGTCCATATTTGACTTTGCATATTTATCGAGGTAAATATGGTTTGTAGTCATTTTAAATACTCGTCAAGTTTTCGCCTTTAAGCTTTCCAATGCTAATGTATTCTTTCAAACCAATGTATTGTATACATTATATAGCACAGGGATGAAAGAAAATATTAAATGAAGTTCTGTATTTGCAAGTCGATATTTGTGTTGTACGTTTAATAGCTCTTTATACCATGTGTATTTACAGATAACACTTCAGTGACGACCCTCATCCTCAAAAACTACAAAAGGAGGTTATCGAAGGAAAAACCTTACCATGAACTCCCAGTCGTCATACAGGCGGTCCTGAACAACTCTGTGAGAATATTGGAGATCTTACTAGAGAATAACTATGCTCAAACTCGGTACAAACAGTACACAGCGCTTAATTGGGCTCGGGCGCTCCATTTTGATCGGTGTGCCTTGCTTCTGGAGAACGCAGGTGTACTGTATGACGTCGATGCTACACAGAACTACCCCCCTCTAGTGATGCTGTTTGGAGAAAACATCACCAGTTTTTACTACAGCAAATCTGCCCTTATTGCAAGGCTGCTAGAACATGGAAATGACGTGAATCGTGAATCAGTAAACGGGAAAACAGCGCTGTACACAGCACTGGCGTCCAGAGCCTACTCCTCGGTACGGCAGTTGCTCATGGCTGGGGCTGACCCCTTCTTCGGACGGAACTGTCTCACAAATTTCCTGTCGCTCAGACTTCTAGGGGAGCTCCTTTATGCAAATGTTGACATTTTTCGAAGCCGCCCTGAAGTGTCACTTCTACATCAGGTTCTGTTTTCTTTTCCAGATTTACAAAGTCATCTTTTTCTCCTGCTCACACATGCTCACACAATACCTAAATGCAACCGAAAACTGCTTACCGCGTTACATGACAGTACTACTGTATCTCCTGATACGTTAGACCAAATTAACAGGTTCTTATCGACGCCGAAGACTCTAGTCCATAGATCCCGTGACGTTGTCCGGAGTTACTTTGGGTACAAAATACACGACTTTGTCCGTACATCCAATCTTCCATTTCAAATCAAATCCATATTAACTCTGGGAGGAAGCTTAGAACGTTTCTTATTCATGTCATTCGATGAAAAGACAGTAGCATGACCTTTTCTGACAGTATGGTTGAGATAATGCTCACCAACAAGAACATGCAGAACAACTGCACTTGTTATAAATGTCCTCGTTTAGACACAGCATCCTCGTTACTCCAGTGGTTACGCTCACGTTTGCACCCCTGGGATATGTCATAGCAAAATTGAAGGCTCAGTGTGCGCAACCTTGTTGATGAGACTGGTTCGATCCTTTGATGTACATCAAAAGAATCTCACGGTCGCGTAACGGTAAACAAATTGACTGGCTTCGAAGTCGGATGCCGCTCTTTTCTAATCTGCGTGACATAACAGTCAATGGTGATATATGTGCGGATATGAATTTCCTTGAATTTCTACACTCAGTTATTGTGATATTCTCATTTTTTTTATCGGGATACGTACTTCCGCCCATTAAAATATTTACCATTCACCGGTAAAATCCATGTTGGTCTTGCGTTAATATCGCAATTGGCATCTTATTTCTACCTTCGGTATACTGTATACTAATATTCTCTGTCATGATAAAATCGTCCTCGTTACGTTTTTTTCTTAGTTTAGAGAAAAGGCCCCCTTACACAGTTTTGTTTTGTATAACGTAATGTATTTTTGTATGATCTGTTACTTATATTTCATTCAATAGAATATTTATGATTTATAGTGAGCTATAATAGTAGCAAAATTTTCCTTTTTATCCAAAATCAATTATCTTCGCATATCTGATTAGGAAAACTGGACACTTCAAGCCAACACTAAAAAAGAAAATGTTCAAAAAACCATTGTACAAATCGAAATATTTAGTACTTTACTTAAACATGTGCTAAAAAGAAAATGTTTACAATAATTTCATAACAGTAAGCAATTTCGTCATCAGCATTTCATCATGTAATGAACATTTCGTGATTTTTTTTCTAGCTTTCTTAAGTGACGATTTTATGTCAGTTGGGTCGATATGATTAGTTGTTCAAATGCACGCGTTTACCTGCCCTTAACAAAACAAACTCACCCTAGACGAGTCGAACATGGATCATCATTTCACGTTTGCAGCTGATAAACCTGTTAGTAAATTATACATGCATGTGCGTATTAATTTCACAGTACGTGATTATTATCTAATGAAACATAACGTTACATCGCCGACAAAAAACATGGGTCGATGCAATCAAGGAAGGACAATTGGTAGCAACGTATAAATTATCGTTAAATTTGTTGGCCCCTAGCATCACCGATGAGATCCAGAAGGATGAAACCGCTGTATGATGCAGTATTAATCATTTATTTTAATAAACTGTATCTATTTCAAAATTGAGAACGTGCAATAGCCCTTGTTTGTGTTACGTTCATCATCATCTGTATCACATTTTATATTAAACCTACCTGCAAGATTAATTTGAAATTGACGCGATAATCACTTAGTTTGGTTCCAGTGTTGCAACAGTGTCTGGTAAAAAATCAATATCGTCATATACAGATGTTACATTGTATTCTCGTCTCAAATACTTTCTAGTTATATACAGTAAACCTTCAATCTAATGACCCTGATATTCATATTTTGTTGCGAAATAAGCAAACGGATATTTTTCTAACTTATTCAGTCCCTTTCATTCCAACATATTTACAATAATAATACAATACATGGCATCACGCAATGGTTGCAAACAATGTTGATAATGGTTATTAATTCTTGTAATAAAGTTGCAACCTCACTTACTTCCTTTGTTCTTCTCACTCGATATGTCGACAAACCTCTTTAATGTAAGGGTACCCGAAATGGATCACTTTTCATATATATAATGTGGCTTGCCTAATTTCCAATTTAAATGGATTGTATTATATTCTAGATAAAAAAAAAGTATGTAGATATAACCAATTTGAAAAATTGTTGTTTTTCACTGAAATAATGAAATGATGAATAAAGAAAATGAAAATAATCCCCGGGATATAGTGCGGTTCGTCTTAAAATAAAGAAACATATTATAAGTTTTGTCAGTAATTTTTTTATTAACTGACTGATATGATGAGATGTTCCGTTTTCGATACCCGGCAAACTAAAATTACAAAGTGAACATGACTGAACTAAATTGGCTCTAATAATAGACATACAAATTGTGGATATCTGGGGAAAACACAAAATAAATTATTTAGGCGTCTTTTGTTGCATTAAATAAACAAATGAGTCTCAATAACTAAATGGGAAATATAAAAAATTTTCTTAAAATAAATGGTTTCATTTTGGGTACCCTCAAATTATATACCGATAAACAGATGACTAGACAAGTGGTGGTAGTATAACGAGGTTTTACTGTATTTGCTACTGTAAGCTTCTGACGCTTATTGTTTTCCAGTAAAGCAAAAGGAATGTGAGAGAACAGCAGAATGCAATGTAAACATACCATAGTATCCATGGAAACGGTTGTCACTCAAGAGATTATCAATATATAATCGCTTACATTGATATCCAATTACTACGCAACGTTAACATACCAAAGTTTATATCGAAACGGTTGTCAGTCAAGAGATTAATATTTTGTTATTCTCTTACATTTTTATTCAGATACTAGGCAATATTAACAGATCATAGTTTCCATGGAAACGGTTGTCAGTCAAAATATCATCAATGTACAATCCCTTATTTTTTTTTATTCAGATACGGTACTAGGCAAAATTAACAGACCATAGTTTCCATGGAAACGGTTGTCTGTCAAAGAATGATCAATGTACAATCTCCTACTTTTTTATTCAGATACTAGGGCAACGCTAACATACCATGGTTTCTATGGAAACGGTTGTCACTCGTGAGATTCTCAATGTGTACCTTGCTGTTTTTGCTTTCAGACACTAATTAAGAAGCGTATGATTGTTTTGTTTACTTTCACTTACCGGATATCAGAATGTTTTGTAACGGTTCAATATTTGCACTAAGAATAGAATGGTGTCACAGCACGTTATTGATCCATTGACATATTGTTTTATACTTAAGTCCTTGGTGCGTGAGTGTGAAAAAATACTTAATTAAAAAGTGATTGTGATAATATCTGACATCATTCATGTTGAGATCACCTGTGATGTTGTTTTTGTTTTTATAATTCTAGACCCAGGGTACTGGGTGTTATTAATCTCTGTAATGATGCATGAAACGTTCATTCGAAACGTTAGAGTTAAATGAGTGCACCGTGATCATCTGAATAATTCATAATGATGTTAGTTAGATGCACGTTAATTGATTACGTTTATTCAGCCAGGCTGAAATAATATGGTTGTTGATAACAAACGGCTAATGTGACAACTGTCAGGGAACATTACATTGTAATAGATGCGTTGCACATTTTACTCCGACTCCATGAATCGTTTTTCATGCTAACGACATCGATAATAATCAAGTACAAGTGATGTTTGAAATATATGGTGTTAATTATCAATAGCCGAAGAGGTACGCCCTTTAAGTGTTTTGCGTTTTCATCCAGAACTTTGTTCCGAATCAATTGATTTATTATAATATTTCAACCACCTTTTTCTAAATTGCATGCAGATTTTTTATGATATTTTTGTATTCTCTTTAAAATAAATAAAACAGCACATTGTTATGAAGATTGCTTGGTTTATTTATCCCTTAGTATTTCAGAATATGAATATGAGGATAACTGAATAACCACATATAACGTCATGCTATCACGTTATGTAATTGTATGTGACCTCTCGTTAGAAAAACATCAAAAGCCTTATATAACAACGAACCACAACTCGTTTGATAAACATTAATATCATGAATAACGCTAGACTGACACGTTAGGTAAATATCAATAGCCAAATATGACGGTAGACTACATCGCAAGGTAATTATCAATAGCCAAATATAACGCCAGAATAGGACGTTTGTAATTATCAATATTCATATATTAAGCTAGAATATCACGTTGGTCATTATCAATATTCAAATATAACGTCAGAATATCACGTTGCTAATTATCAATATTCAAATATGACGCTAAAATATCACGTTACTAATTATCAATATTCAAATTTAACGCCAGAATATTACTTAGGTAATTAGCAATATTCATATATGGCGCTAGAATATCACGTTGGTAATTATCAATATTCAAATATAACGCTAGAATATAACGTTGGTAATTATCAATATTCAAATATAACGCCAGAATATCACGTTGGTAATTATCAATATTCAAATATGACGCTAGAATTGATCGTTATATTTCTTTTTACAAAAATTAATAATTGCAGACTCTTAAAGTAACATATACATTTCCATTTATCTGTAGAATAATTTCGTAAAAATTAAAAAAAAGTCATAAATAAAAAATTTAATAAATATTGTTTTACTTGTGAGATTTCAATCAATAGTCACATTTGACGCTAGAATTTTTGCTCCAAAGCTTACTTCCAATAGTAATTACTCATGCTAGACTTGTCAGGTATTTAGGGACATTTCGCACGAGGGAAATTTGTTAAGATACCCAGGAGCCTAATACTGACATTTGTCCAACTTTCTAAGTGTTCTCAGGCCCTGAAATATATATAATAAAGATAAAAAAAACGCAAGTAAATATTTTCTGTATACCATTTAAGCCAGCTACAATACTGTAAACGCATTTTTGCATGCATTGAATGCATTAAGAAAAATCGAAGTTGGAAACTGCTTGCTAATAAAAGCATGTATATCACAGGAAATCAAAGTCGATATAAAGACGACAACAGGAACCATAGACGACATTCTCTATCGATTTGACGCTAGGCTAACAATATTTATGGAAATTTTATACCAACAGTGGTATATTATGTAAAAAGAAATTATCTGACCAAGGTTTCATTGAAATAATAAGAGGACAAACTTGACTGCAAAATAGTTTTTCTTTATTTTATTATTTTATATTATACACATGTTATTGACATGGAACAAAAGAAATGTTTTGTCGTCTATGCCTTTCTTTACACACAGTGCCTTTAAGAATGGTTTCAGACAGTACAGTTTCATATTTGCAGGATTTGACCTTAAAATATCAATAGGAAGGTTATGATGACATACTCTGGATAGTACTTTTTCTGGCTTAGAGCTGTTTTCTTTGGCAAGGTATTCATCTATCATTTGATACGGTGCATTTACAACGTCCAGACAGCAGCATTGGAACCAACAAAGACTAGTGTTTGTTTATGAACGATATTTGTTCCATACTTGCCCGTGAAAGATAGAATTGACACATGAAAAGATAAACATGTTACACGTGCTATGACGTCATGACATCGGCGTTTGAAATAGTTCCGTTGTTTTGAATGTTAAATGTTCATTATTTTTGTACTTATTATAAGATATAACAACTGATATATTACAGTTGTTGGATTATTAAATAAAACACTATTGTTACATTGTGCTTTAAATGGATCTCTAATTTTATGTTCAAGGTTCATCACCCCTATAGAATTAACATAATTGTATTCATGCGCGTCATGGAATACACACATATGAAGGTCAGAGTATTGACACTGGCATGTTTATTTCAAGCATGGGAGAAAAAGAACCAAACATAGGTATGGTCCGTGGACAGGGAAACTTCAAGCCACGAGTAAGAGTTTGGCAGTCCAGCACTCTGCCACGCTTCGTGCTAGACAGCCCAACTCTTACTCTCGGGTTGCCATTTCCCTGTCCATGCACGGACCACACCCACGTTTTTTTTTTTTTTTTTTTTTACCAGGTAAGGCATTGTAAGTCTCCAGCTTGGCAGTTTCTCCTGGGGCCACAGGGGTGGATACCTCGTAGAAGATATAGTTAGAACCAGAGTGTGCACTGCTTGGGCCGGTGTTAGACGATGGTGTTGCACCCTGAAAAGTAACAGTATAGTCTTGAGGTTGTTCACATGAAGAGGAAGATTATTGTTTAATCGGGCTAATTATAATCTTAAATTAAAACAAGTGTCTAAGTTGTTTCAAACTGCCAGACATAATACTCCATCTATTTCCCTCAATGGACCCCACTGTTACCGCCCCAATCCCCACAAAACAAAATATTCGGATAACCCGACGGGTGGGTCTTTGCCAGCTAGCATATCCCAGGATTTTATTAATTCACCCTTACGCAGCTATAAATATACACCTACATCCTAGGAAACCTCAGTAACTGTAAGTATATAATCTGTAGCCGTTCAGTCCAGATAAATGCTACTCAATATGGCCGCCCCTTCTCAATTACCAACGCCCTTATTAATTTTTCGGGGCCCTTATTAAGTCAAATATGGTATACAAAAAATGGCAAGGGGCATGAGAAAATCAGGACCAGGTTAAACCCTTTCACCACTGTAGACCATAATGGACTCACCATATCAATGCATGGTAAAGTCTAATACAGTTACATAGGGGTGAAAGGGTTCAGGTACCAAAACAATAAAACGGTACATGTTTAATGCAAATGGAGCATATTTTGAATTGATGGCTGGCCCAATCCATGCATTTTTTCAAGGAAATTCCTCATGAAATTTGATCGCTCACCTGAATAATAAAGCACCCATCGACATTTTTTCTTATTACATATAATACTGCAACTTATTGCCAAGTATAGACGGTCTCTCAGCAACACCTGTCCCTCATTTAGGTCCCTTCTTTCTGCCCCCATGAATTGGGGTGGATTTCAAACATATCTTCATTTTCCCTACTGGGCCCGCCCCTCTGCTCCCTATAGGAGCAACACATCCATTTATACAAAATTAAGTCCCCTTTGTCAAACGATGCTCTACACATTTTTTTTTTTAAATCCCTCAAATCTTACTAAAGGAGAAGGAATTTAATCACTTATTACAGAAACTACGTTCCCCCTATTGGGAACCGGCCCTCTGCATCCAGAAGGGCCACACCCTCCGTTTATACAAAATTAAGTCCACATTTGCCCAGGGATGCTCTAGGCCGAATTTGGATAAAAGGATTTTGAAGATTTAAACCTCAAATTCCCCTTATGGGCCTTACCCCTCGGCACCCAGAGGGGCCAGACCCTCTGTTTATACAAAACTTAGTCCCCTTTGCCGAAGGATACTCTAGTTCAACTTAAGTCAAAATCCATAAATCTGTTCAGGACTAGCAGCGTTTTAAAGGAAAAGTTGACGCATGGACGGACGAAGGAGGCCACGGTACGGTCTAATTTCACCATGGTCCTTCGGACCAGCTGGGCTAAAAACTTACTGTTCGCAAAGTCCAGTTATAGTTAGCGTTGGTGGAGTTCCTGAGGAAACACTCTGCATTTTCAAAAGTACAGCTGTAGTACTCCGCCACTGAAACACAGAGAAAGCTTCGTTATTTCATTGTGTACTCTATAGTTCCACTTTAGGAACCCAGTACCACGGCCAACAACTGTTAGTATTGGAAACCATTTTTTCCAGCACGAGTATCGTTTTGATGAATCATTTATGAAGAAAAAAAAACATACCTTTAAGGTCTGTGATGACATTCATGAGAAAAAATAAAGATGAAATAAAACAAAATATTACCAACAGTGATCGGAGTAAAAAGTCAGCAAGGCTTAAAATTTAAGCAGGTTCAAACCCTCGACTTCAAGACACCCCTGAAGACACATTTGAACCCTTCCAATTCAAAGGTTGGAATAGTTCATGATGAAATTTCAGGGGTGAACGAGTTAAGCTACATATACCTGGTCAACAGAAGTGCCCTGGCCCAACTGTGCTACAGTTATATCCAAATGGAAATCAAGGGACAATGCCACACCCCTATTTCAGAATAGCTTTTAACTAGAACTGTAAGCCAAAGGCTAACAAATTCCCCCCGCTCCTATATAAACCAGAACTATAAGCTAAACGCTAAGTAAGGTAAAGCCCATAGTCTCCCACCAGTAATGATTTTCTGATAATATCCGAGCTGTACACTTATTTAAGCATATAGGTAAATGACATCTTTCTGTACTCCCTCTCAATGGCAAAACATACTTGCAAACCAAATCTTGTTAGCCCAGATGAACCAGTTTTGCTGAAATCGTCCTGGTGGTTAAGGAAGAGTAGTCAGGACAACGATTTTTAACAAAGGGCCACAACTCCTTAAAAAAGGATCGAAATAAAAAAAAAACTACCCCGATGCACAACATCAGGCTGTAATTACCATATCTGTACACTTTCATTAAAATCGGACCAGTAGTTTAGGAGACGGACAAAGGGGTTTTTTTCAAGAAAGGACCATAACTCCTTTTAAAAGGGTCGGAATGAAAAAATTACTACCTGGATGCACAACATCAGGGGGCAGTTACCATATCTGTAAACTTTGAAATTGGCCAAGTAGATTAGGAAACGTTGTCAGGACAAGGTTTTTTCAACAAAGGGCCATAACTCCATAAAAAAGGGTTTAAAAAAAATTACCTGGATACACAACATCTGGGGTTAGTTATCAGATCTGAAAACCTCAGTTGAAATTGGCCCCATCCTTTTGGAGGAGTTGTCTGGACAAATATTTTTCAACAAGGGGCCATTACTCCGTAAAATAAGGGTCATATCGAACAAATAATACCTGAATGCACAACATCAAGTGGTAGTTAGAGGTAAAAACTTTCGTTGAAATAAGCCCCGTAATTTTGAAGATGTCCGGAAAAAAAATGCTCAAAATGAAAAAATAATGCCTGGATACACAAATTCAGGTGGTACATGTAGTTATCATATCTGGAAACTTTTGTTGAAATTGGCCCCGTAGTTTAAGGTAATAGGATTGTGTCGCCATCTCTCAGTAGAATTTCTTCAAATTTTGTAGTTATATTGCTTTGAAGTAAAG
>JAUMHH010225064.1:0-11975 GCA_032359455.1 Chlamys rubida
GTATGGAGGTAAGTTATTTTATAGTTGTATTTCAGTTCTGTTACGATTTGTCCTCAATATCATGCAGCAGTGTTACAGTGTTAGGAGTGTAGAAAAAGGAGGAGTGTTCAAGGTAAAATAAACATTAATTTTATAATAAGTACGAAAAAGCTTATGAATTTAATGTAGCTTAGTTAGAAATAATTATATGTACAAGTAATACAAAAGATTGAAAATGTCACACGTCGGCCAAAGTGTCGTATACCATATATGTATTTGCTTTTTACATGTACCTTAAGGTATTTCATACAGGACCATGTCAGTGTATATCGTATGTGATATTTCTCAAAAAGAAAAAAAATGGAAGCTGTTTGGTATACCCATGTCAAGTACAATGTCAATAATGACCTTTGCAGGAAGTAGTTGTCGAAAATATGTCTTGATTTTGTCTGAAAAGTAAATCTTGAATGCAGAATTTTAGTGGCGCAAAATTGCATTGAATAATATAATTCATGAAAACAAAATTTCTACAAAGGTCATTATTGACATTCTTTTTGACATGGGTATACCAACCAACTTCCATATTTTTATTGTTTTGAGGAAAAGTTATGAGCCCATCATATACTATATACACTGATATGAGCCTGTATGAAATACCTTAACCTTAATTTCCTTCATCCGGGGCAGTTACGTAACTCGTTAAGGCGTGAAAAGCCAGATAAAGAGAAGCTATTGTCCAACACGAACGCAATTTAAGCTGACAGTGCAAGTTAACAAGCTTTCAATTGAGATTGAACAAAAAATAAGAATTCTGGTTTTGAGATCTTCCCCATCTATTCCAACTATCGTTTCTGAGGAAGTGCCAACTTTTTAGATTGTCCTTTGCTTGGTAACGAGTATGGGTCTCACTGGGTATAAAAAGCGCATTACCTGTCAAACCGGTTATCTGTCCGTCTTGTGATTCAATGCACCGCGCACCCTGATCGGCAACCGATATCAAAAATCAAACGCACTCACCTGAAGACTTTGAAACACTGCTAAGCTGGTTGTTACTCATGCCACATTCTCGAAAATTGTGTATCCAAAATAAAAGGTATATTACTGAAAATACTTTTATTAATCTCATATATATCATCGGTCTTTCACATGCATAGAACTGCACCAACACACGAAAACTTTATTATGAACTCGTAGTCTTCGTCGTGTAGACGCTTTAGCAAAACACGTGCCAAATGCGACACTTCCAGGTGTGTAGTGAACAATGTGAAATTTAATAATTGAACCGTTCTCATGGAAATGATTGGAATTAGTATTGTTTTCACACAGGAGGTTATAACTAGTAGGATATCTAAAAGGTAGGCATTAGCGTTCGTCGTATGTTTGCTTCTTTCAGGGCCGTTTTTTTTTCAGAAATGACTTAAACGATTCAGCTACTTTTGATCCTTTTTTCTATAAATTTTCATTATTTGCTTTTAGGCAACTTCACAATCCTCAATATTCTCCTGGATAAATATAAAAGTGACCCGGAGAAGTTTGCAAACCTGGAGCCTAACCAGCAAGATGTCAACGGTGACGGCCTCTTCCACCTCGTGGCCAAGATGAAGTACAACAGCACCACACAGAAAGCCACCGAGCTGTTGTGTGAAAAGAAGGTATCCGCTCTGGTCTATAATAACGAGGGAAAGCTACCAAAGGATTATTTAATCAACAAGAAGAATGACCGCAGGTAATAGAAGTTTGAAGAAAAACTGCACCAATTTAAACAATATCATTTCGTGGACAATTTATATCTCTTTGAACATCCTCTTCTTCCTCCCCTACTAAATAATACAGGTTTTTTCAGTCTGTTAATTTGGGATAAGGGCCTTTTTGCCTCATTTTGAGAAGAAAATACATGTATACCAATTATGAAGGAAATTTTCAGGAGTAAACGGCAAATTTTTGGAATTAGGCATAAATATGAAATAGTTTCAATTGGGAATTGGGCCCATGATCGACCCTGAAAATGCTCCAGAAAAACACTGACATTTGTTCCTTTTCCTGGAGAGACATAATTGAAAGATGTTCTTGACAAAGTACTGTAAGCAATCTATAGTCCATACTTTTTATAAACGTTTGTAATTGTAATAAGTATGTGATCGCATATGCTCCATGCAGGTACGATCTGCAAACATATCTTCACAATTATTGGATTTTTTTTTTTAGCGGGACTAGACCAGGATGCGAATCCTAGACTTCAGATTGTTAAACTATCGTTCTAAATAAAC
Source organism: Chlamys rubida (assembly GCA_032359455.1). Lineage (NCBI taxonomy): Eukaryota > Metazoa > Mollusca > Bivalvia > Pectinida > Pectinidae > Chlamys > Chlamys rubida. Next base: position 2,247 of record JAUMHH010225064.1, read on the forward strand.
AAGCTATCTGGTCAATGGAAGTGTCCTGGCTAAACTGTGCTGCAGTTATATCCGAACGGAAGCTAAGGGGAGGTTACTGTATAAAGGAAAAACACAGTGCAGTGGGACAGAGATCCTTAAGAGGCACAAATACATGCTAGACTAATAAGTAAGAATAATATATAATCATGTTATTATGTAATTTTGGACAACATAGATATTTTATGTATTTTTGACAATTGTTAATGAAATTATAACACTTGCCATTGGTGTATTGTTTAGGGAAATGAGCTATATTAGGGGATTGTTACAATGTATAGTTACATTAAAATGTCATTCACCTCTGTTTCTGCTTTATACACTACATAGGCTGCAGTTCTTTCGACTGGCATCTGTTGAGACAGAAACCAAACCGGCAACCAAGAAGCCAAAGAAGACGAGGCTGAAGATGTCGGAGGATGATGTGCTTGATGAAGAACAGGATCTGTTGCTATACAGTAGGACAGATGAAACGCAGGCTCGTGTCGCACCAGAAAAAGTCCCACGCAAAGATAAGAAGTTGATTTTTGCTAAGTCTTCAACTCACCGTGAAACAGCCAAGAAGAAGATAGAGGAAATGATCTTCAATCTGCCAGACACTCCTTACTCTATATTCAACCCCAAAGTTCCCAGAATGGAGGAAGGTTGGAGGTCACGAAGGTCAGGTGGAGGTCAGAAGGGAGCCAGATCGCCAGACAAGAAAGATGATCTTAAGGTAGAATAGATGCAATTAATGTTGAACCAAACATTCAGAATAGAAAAAATACAGTTTTGTTTTTAGCTCTCCTGCCCGAAGGGCAAGTGAGCTTACGTCGTGGTGTGTCAACCGCCGTCAACTTTTCTTTTAAACAACTTCTTCTGGAGAACAAACAGGCCTAGAGTCATGACGGGGGTCAAATGTGTCAAACACTTCAAATGACTTTTTCTGAAGAACTAAAAAGGTATAGAATCTTCATATTTGGCTGGTGGTTTCCTGGGATAGAGCCCGAGAAAGTTTGAAAATGAAAATGACCTTGACCTACTTTCAAGGTCTCGGAGATCAAATGTGTCAAACACTACAAATGACTTCTTCTGAAGAACTAAAAGGTATAGAATCCTCATATTTGGCTGGTGGTTTCCTGGGATAGAGCCAGACAAAGTTAAAAAAAGAAAATGACCTTGACCTTGACCTACTTACAAGGTCACAGAATTAATGACTCAGGGGTCAAATATGTCAAACAATTAAACGACTTCTTCTGAATAATCTTAGAGCATAGTTTTATAATATTTAGCTGTTAGCTTCCTGGGATGGCACCTGACAAAGTTTGAAAATGAAAATAACCTAGATCTCCTTATAAGGTCACAGGGGTCAAATATGTCAAACAATTTCTTAAGACGAACCAAAAAGCATGGAATCATATAATAATATTTCGCTGTTAGTTTCAACAGATGGAGCTGACAAAGTTTGTGAGTGAATTATTTGTAGTACAGGATAATATTTAATGGTATATTTTGCTATGACTGCTTAAATATTCAGGTGAGCTATACAGACCCTCTGGGCCTCTTGTTTCTGAGATGGATTAAAACTTTGAATAAGAATAAGATGATGAAATCAGTTTAACTTTCTCCTACATTAAGTTTGCATACTTAAATATAAGTCATTCACTCGCATAAACAGTAATAGGTCTATCTATGGCAATAAAGTTTTCTGGTTGATAAAGAAGGATGAGGCAGTAGATAGTGCATTGCCTTTCACGAAGGCGACTGGGGTTCAATCCCCAGATCAGACGTGGGACGGAATTTGGGTTTTCTTCTGGTACTTTGTTTCCTCCTGCAGTAACAACAAAGTGATTGATATAAGTTGGAAAACTTAATACATTATAAATGGAAAGTTTTGTTTTATATGTGTATAAATATAATTAAATGAAGTTATTTTTATCAATTTTGAAATCCTACATAGTGATCATAGTGATAGTATTTCAGGTTCAATCTCTTTTATTAGACATGTTTTCTGTTGACAGCTGTTTGAGGGGATGAAGTCATACCGTGGACATGACGACAAGATACGTCTGTTCAGACCAATGGAAAACATGGAGAGGATGGTGAAATCTGCGGAGAGGGTGTGTCTTCCTGTGAGTCACTCTATTATACTTATGATCATATGGCATTGCCATTATATAACCCTACCAAATTCAGTTGGCATTCATTTAGGCGATGAATGCCATGGACGGATTGTTGACCTCGTTGTTATTTTGTCGTCATAATTGTAACGTTGGATACCACTGACCCTACCTGGGTGATGGCTGTTCTATTCATTGAACAAGCATACACAATGCATTCATTATATGAACTAAATACTGAATAATAATAAGTGTAATCAATTTTTTTATGCGCTGAACATATTCCAAAAATGGTAAATATAAGTATTCAACTGCTTTCAGTTGGCATTCATAAGCAATATGAATTCCAACTGGACAAAGGCAAATCCAACATGAAGTGCATATTGCCCATTGAACTGAAAGCAGTTCAATGCTTACATAATGTACATTGTAACCTCTCTGAACTAAACAAGGGCCTTTACTCTTGTTCATATTACACAATTCTTGTAAAATAAAGGTTGGTCTGATCTTGTATATACAGGTGTATAGATTACACAGGTTCAATTTATCTGGAAATGTTAAAGAGTGGCGTTTAGCTGAAGATCTGGTGTATAAATGTTTGCAGATTACACAGGTTCAATTTACCTGAGAATGTATAAAAAAGCGTCTAGCTGAAGGTCTGGTATATACATGTGTGCAGATTACACAGGTTCAATTTACCTGGAAATGTATAGAGTGGTGTTTAGGTGAAGGTCTGGTGTATACAGGTGTGCAGATTACACAGGTTCAATTTACCTTCAAATGTATAGAAAAGTGTCTAGATGAAGGTCTGGTGTATACATGTGTGCAGATTACACAGGTTCAATTTACCTGGAAATGTATAGAGTGGTGTTTAGGTGAAAGTCTGGTATATACATGTGTGCAGATTACACAGGTTCAATTTACATGGAAATGTAAGAGTGGTGTTAAGCTGAAGGTCTGGTGTATACAGGTTTGCAAATTACACAGGTTCAATTTACATGAAAATGTATAGAGTGGTGTCTAGATGAAGGTCTGGTGTATACAGGTGTGCAGATTACACAGGTTCAATTTACCTGGAAATGTATAGAAAAGTGTCCAGATGAAGGTCTGGTGTATACAGGTTTGGAGATTACACAGGTTCAATGTTTGCAGATATGTATACATACAGTTGAGACTGACTAGTATCTGAAAGTCAGATTTAGACAGGTTTGCAGATTACACAGGGCTTGGTTAGGACAGGTGATGTATTGGTTGTAATAGACTCGGGCCAGCTAGATACTTTGGATAAGGATATGATATGCTTAAAATGAAATTTCAAAGTTAACCCAAATTATGAATTTGGTACTTAACCCTTTCACCACTGTAGACCATAATGGACTCATGCAGATCAATGCATGGTAGAGTCTACTAAAGTTACATAGGGTTGAAAGGGTTAGTGTATGGAAAATTTGATGAAAAGTTTATGTTTAACTCAATATCTTCTCTCATGCAAATGTGCTGAACAAATTTTATTTTACTCTTAAAAAGTCTTGATAAAGAATGTAAAAGTTAATATCATATCTCTCAAGGGCGCATGTAGATTTGATACTTGAGAATTTCAGGTAAATTTCCATCTTGTACTCAACATTCTAGTCGTTAAGTATGCTGAGCTGCACATCGTTTTACGGAGGTATTGTAAACGAAATGAAATTTTTATTATGGATCTGTTCACCAGGTAAACACGGATGTAAAATTGGTGCATCGCATCATATTAAACTTAACTCGTCCTTCCGAGCCTTTTTATTGGGTGTTTATTGCTAGCGTTGTATCATGGATGTTTTACCAGGACCCATAAATCAGGGGTGCCCAACACCATTAGCACAATGCCCAAAGCATACATGTAGATTTTATGTCGGGGCTTGTTGCACGAATTGTCAATGTTTACCTCTGTGCCTGCGACGATAAGTACACAGATAACCATCACTTGTGTCTAAATAAAAATAACACCATGGATTTGGAATAAAATTATTATTTTTTTGAATATTTTCATTTAGTTTATTTAAAACCACGAAATAAACGACTTTAAATCCCCAACGAAATATTATGCCTTTTACAGTAGTTCTTATACTACGACAAATGTGTAGGGACAATTAAGGCATGCTCTGGTATATAATTACTGAAATAAATCAAGTTCAAAATTTAATATAATCCCTGTTACACTACGGTATATTCTATGTGCTGTAGTTACTTCAGACAGTCTAGATCTAGTAGCTATATAAAGATGAAAAAATATAAATTCTAGAGGCGGCTCATCAGTTCTGGCTCTATATAAAACAGGATTAGAAACATCACATCTGCCAGATATATTTTTTTTTCTTTTTTCTTGCCTAGTCACGGCTATATTTTCAAATAATTATACATAATGTTTTTCTGGTCCAATGCTCGTATTTGATATATACCTAAAAATTGTTTTATAAAATTCAAAGAATTTAGAAAAGATAGTTTTAGCATACTGTATTGGACCATAACAATCGTCCACACCCCAATGATTTCAAACTTTAAAATTATGCATACATTTTAAATTTTGAATAATAGTAATTATAGTATTATATTTATAGAATGTAACTCAAAGAGTTCCCTTACCTACATTTAATACATTGAGTGGATTTCCATATTTTGCATTGAGAAATATATGCTATATTTTTGAAGTAATTAAGGGCGAAGTATTTGGAATTGTGAATTTGCTCATCGTCAAGTACATGTACCGGTACGTGAAAAATGTGGAAATTGGCAATATAAGTAAAGTACAAAAACTAATTTCCCTTGAGGCCTTTCCTATAGCTACACCGTCCTCATATGACCCTGGCTGTTGTGAGGACATTAAACCCCAAACAATTAATCATATAATAAATCAAGGTTTTGTTAACATCCATATAATTCATGAAAAATTCATGTTATACAGTAGCAAGTTTAGTTCTCGAAAAATCATGATATTGATTGTTATTTGAACAAAATGAACAGAAACATGTACAGCGTAGATAACAAGTAGAGCGTAGATAACAATCTACTGTTTGTTTACATATATGTATGTAACTTGAGAAAGAGAAATGCAACGGCCAGACCGGGATTCAAACCCGGGACCATCCAAACTCTAGACAGACACTGTACCAATTGAGCTACCTGGTTGCCGTTCATTGACCCAGTCCAGTTCCTCAACATTCCTCCCTCCTTTTTCTAAGTCTTAATTCACCCCTGAAGACAACAATATTAAGAACCCAGCTGGTTGGACTATCCCCTTGTCAATCAGTGACCCAGTACTAGAAACAAGGGTTGGCCAGCTTGCCAATTTTGTAACAGGAGAAACCCTCCAAACTCTAGACGGACACTCCACCAATTGAGCTAAAGTGTACCTGGTAACTGACGATCGACCCTGTAAGTCTAATCCCACTACATATATATTATAATATTTTATCGGCGTTAAGTACGTATACTAGAAGGAAGTGTCATCACCATAGCAGTCTGTATGATCCTTTAACATTGATAAAGTCTTATGTTACTGTATGTCAAAGTAGGGCGGTATTTCTTAACAGGTTTTGGTGAAATGTCACAGGTATTTTTGTCTTTTACATACAATTGTACAAGTATGAGAGTGATCTCTGATTTAAGGTCACTGTTACTAAAAATAGAATTTCAATGAAACTTCAAAAATATGTTTGCTTTCAACATACAAGTATGTATGTACCTTGAAGAAGTTTGAATAGGAGTATTTAGTCAACTATTTGCATCCTACTTTGCACATGAACATCTGTGCCAACAAGAGTGATTAATGGAAGTTTGTAGAAATTGTTTCATAATTGTTGTAAAGTAGATCGTTTATTGTAAAACATCAAGGGCATTGTTACTAAATGTAGAATTTTACTGTCATTAAATAAATAACACAGTACATTTAAGACGTGTGTATTGAAATTAAATACTCGTAGCCTCGTACTGCACACATTTTTATCTTAAACACCATGTGGTGCCAGAGTTTTGCCAACAATCTTGATTCAACATTGTTAATAATATATATATACAGGTTCATGGTCAGAGTAGATTTGAAATTAAACTGGTGTATACGGATTGACCAGGCAATGTTTGAACACCTCCTTCATAGATTAAGACTAACGACAGTTTTATTATATGACTTGAACAAATCCTTCTCATTTGAATGCATGTCTTGTGTACAATTTCGTTATAAAATGCGACCAACCTTACAGGTATATGTGGTTGTTGACTCAACACCTGCAACTTGTTGTAGGAAAAGTTGGATAAATGCCAGGTTCTGTAAAAAGTGTGACGCATGAATAGTGTGGTCACTTGTACAGATCTTACATGCCGTAACTTTCAATATTCCATAACTGAACATCAATAAGTCATAGGGTGTATTGCTGCACTGTATATATACAGCATGTCCTATATACCTGGAACAGCTAGTCTTCTTTAGCAGTAGTATTAATAATTAAACACGCCTTTTTATGCCCCCGCCATAAAATGGGGGGGCATATATAGTGTTACCCATGTCCGTCCCGTCCCGTCCCTTCCCGATTCAATATAAACACTTAGCAACTTTATTCTTTGACAGATTTTGGTCAAACTTTATACAAAGGTCAAGTATGAGTATATGTCAGGCATCGTTGTGTTTCAGGGTTCCAAGGTCAAGGCCAAGGTCACGGTTGCTATATAGGGGGCATTCATGTCTTACAGACATTTTCTAGTTTTTACAGTTCTTTCTGTTAGTGTTGTCCTCAAATAGTAATTTGATCACTTATTTTTAAAACATGCAGTCTTTCGTAGAGTACAACATAAGCTTATTGTACGATAATTGTCGGATCAGCATGCAGTGACTATAACTTACATGTATGTATAAGGTGATGCTATTCCATTCTGACATTGGAATAACAATCATTTCTGTAGAGACCTTAGAGTTTAAATATTTCTCGCGTAAACATATCATTTGTGTTTGAATTGAATGCTATCATTGAATTATTCATGAAGAACAATAATGATGATGACAATAGTTTTTTGATGCTCTGCCAAAACAGTCCTGAATGAATAATGTTCTTCTGTTTTGGTCTTGAAATACACAGAACTTTGTCTTCAACTCTGGCAACAGAACTTGGGATACACGGAAAAGACAAGATCTAGCTGTGACCCTTTTATATGTCTGTCAAAATATTTTATGGGACATAACAGTTTTATCTTATGGGGAGAGTCTGTACGTCAGTCTGCTCACATTTTGGTTTCTGAAAGATAATTTGCTTAAATATTGTTCAGTTTTGATGAACCTTTGTGTGCATGTTCATGATAGAAACAATGACGCTTAGTTCGAACATGGGCAAAATCTGCACATAATTCACTTAAGCATACTGTGCTCTGTAGTGATTGGTCAATTCCCGAACTTAAGTTTCCACGAGATAATTTGCTTAGATATATATATCGTTTAGTGATGATGAAATTTGTATGCAGATTTCAAAGCTCAGCAAAATCTGCTGTTATACCCAGCCCCTGCCTTATTCACCAAGCTGATCTCCATCACGTTAGACTCTACTAGGAAGTGTTGATACCCGATCACTGCCTTATTTACCAAACTGATCTCCATCACATTAGACTCTACTAGGAAGTGTTGATACCCGACCCCTGCCTTATTCACCAAGCTGATTTCCATCATGTAAGACTCTACTAGGTAGAGTTGATACCCAATCACTGCCTTATTTACCAAACTGATCTCCATCACGTTAGTCTATACTAGGTAGAGTTGATACCCGATCTCTGCCTTATTCACCAAGCTGATCTCCATCACGTTACACTCTACTAGGAATTGTTGATACCCGACCCCTGCCTTATTCACCAAGCTGATCTCCATCACGTTAGACTCTACTAAGAAGTGTTGATACCCGACCCCTGCCTTATTCACCAAGCTGATCTCCATCACGTTACACTCTACTAGGTAGAGTTGATACCCAGCCCCTGCCTTATAAGCTGATCTCCATCACATTACACTCTACTAGGAAGTGTTGATACCCGATCTCTGCCTTATTCACCAAGCTGATCTCCATCACGTTAGACTCTACTAGGTAGAGTTGATACCCGGTCTCTGCCTTATTCACCAAGTCTGATCTCCATCACGTTAGACTCTACTAGGAAGTGTTGATACCCGGTCTCTGCCTTATTCACCAAGTCTGATCTCCATCACGTTAGACTCTACTAGGAAATTTTGATACCCGGTCTCTGCCTTATTCACCAATCAGCTGATCTCCATCACGTTACACTCTACGAGGTAGAGTTGTTATGCAGCCCTTGCCTGTTAGACTCTACTAGAGAGTTGATAACCAGCCCCTGCCTTATTTACCAACCTAGACTGTACAGGACCAACAGGGCTATATTCACAATCAAGTTGTTATTGTGCCAAGCCTATTGACTGTAAATACACCTTGCTGTTAGACCCTTACTATCAGCAACAAAACATGTACATATACAAACCAGCACAGATAATATCAGATAACCCATTCTGTTAGACAACTTAGAACTTAAGTAATGCTTTTGCTATCTTCACTCCTTCACAAAATGAAATGAAATGTCAATTGTGAATTGATTGATAAATAGGATGAAATGATAAGTAATGGTGTACTCATGTACAAGATTTTAAAAACAAAGTTAGTCCTGACAAGAAGTCAAAGAGTACCGGAGTGAGAAAAAAATACTTATTTGATATCAAAATTGTTAAACTTTGGAAAATAAGGAATGAAGGAAAGAGTAACTCAGAGACACTTAATAATTAAAAAGGAGAATAAGACCAGGTGTTCCAGAAAGGTTCTGCTTCATTGACAACTTAACAAAATAAATCCAGGTGAAATCCAAGTAATGCCATGTATTCATAGTGAGAGCTGGGGCAGTGACAACATATCTCCTTGAAAGTCCAGGCTTAATCCTGGAAATGATGACCTACTGTACATGTAATGGCCAAGTCCTGGACAAGAGTTTAGAAATTATGTAGTCTTTTGACAAGATTTTAATAGTTGCCTGGTCTTCAACAAGATTTTTATACATCTATAGTCCTTAAGTCACTTTATAGAATTATCTGATGCAGACCTGTATCATAAGCACAGCCTACTATATCTGTAAATCTATATTTGAGCCGCAAACCACTATATGAACATTACCAACAGAAATGCATTTCATTTGAGTATGAAAGAAAAAATATTGTGACGTAACATGTAGTTTACTTATGATGTCATATATTAACCTTGTTCAATGAGAGTCTTGTCGCTTCGCTTTGGATAACATGGAGAATACCCCTGAGTCCAACGCTCTAATGACTACGGTTAAGTAATGGCGCCAATTGCAGTTAAATAGGGCTGTACATGTTCTGCCAGTGTCGTTTAAAGGACGACGCATATACAAAACGCAGTAAATAAATAAACTATTTGAGAATAATTAAATTGAATTAAACAATTGTTCTATAGTAAAAATGTAAATATATATGGATTGAGCGACGTTTTTTTTAAAATTTCATGCCGGTATGAACGCAAATGGGTTACATCCATATTAAACATGAAGCCATGGTTGGCTTCTTAAAATATGGATTTAAGCGATT
>JAUMHH010225075.1:0-11074 GCA_032359455.1 Chlamys rubida
TTATCTAAAGTTTGCCGCTTTTGGACAAGTTAGTTAAGTTACAGACCCGTTCTGTCCAGTGTAAATATATGAAGAATCTGACAAACACCAGGAATAAGTTAATGTGAAAATTTAATTATGCAATGGTAAGAATGGTCAGTTGTCCAGTTAAATTTGTGATTTACTTCAGTAAGCCTGTGTAGGGGTCTAGCAATGTCTGAGAATTTCGACACAAATTTTCTATAGTACGAGCATAAACCTAAAAAGCTGCGGATATCTTTGACATTTTTGGGAATGGGCCATTCTTGAACTGCCTGTGTTTTTTGTGGGTCAGTTCGAATGCCTTGTTCCCCTACAATATGTCCGAGAAAGGTGACGTCTTTTTGGAAGAGATTACATTTTTTCGCACTCATTTTTAGATTGGCATGCTGTAGGCGGGTGAAAACTTTGTCAAGATTCTCCAGGTGCTCATCGAACGACTTGCCCAATATGATGATGTCATCAAGGTAAACCATACAAATTTGCCAGGATAGTTGAATCATGAGCTTTTCTATAAGTCGTTCGAATGTAGCTGGAGCATTGGTTAAGCCAAAGGGCATGCTTATAAATTCCCAAAGTCCCCCCCCCCCCTGGTACTGCAAAAGCAGTTTTACAACGATCTTCGGGTGCAACTTTCACTTGCCAGTACCCACTCTTAAGGTCAACCGTGGAAAACCATTGTGACCCTGACAGGGCGTCAAGTGTGGTATCTATTCTAGGCAAAGGGTGACTATCTTTTATGGTAATGTCATTTAATTTCCTGTAATCTAAACAGAATCTTAAGGAATTGTCCTTCTTACGGCAAATCACCACTGGCGTACACCAGGGACTGTCAGACTCTCTAATGACCCCTTTTTCTAACATGTCATGTATTTCTTTTTCAACTTCCTTAATTTGGGATAACGGAATCCGTCTTGGGTGTTGTCGAATGGGAGGGTGTGTCCCAGTGTTGATTTTGTGTTCTATCAAGTCAGTCATACCTATGTCATTGGACGACCTTGAGAACGAAGTTTGGAATTTTATCAAAAGGTCTCGTAACTTTCCCTTTTGAATATCGTCTAGACCTGTAGCGGACTCTGTGTAGAGTTTGGTCAAATGTTCAGGAAGTGTGTCAGTTCCCGGGGTGCTTTCCCCAATATTTATTTCATTAACAGAGGGTTGGTGGGGTGAGAGATCTACACATTGGGTTACCACATCCAATTTGCCCACAATGAAATTTTTGTACATTTTACAGTCCTCTGTACCAATATTTAAGAGTCGTAATGGAATATATCCCAAACTTGAGTCTACTACAGGTTTGGCCAATAACATCCCGTGTTTCTCCACAGTTTTTGATGTCGGCTCCACTATCGCTGCCTTACCCCTACAAATAGGATCCAATACTCTCCCTGACAGAATAACTTCACTGTTTGCAGGAATTACAATATCTTCTGCAATAGAAATTCTGCTACACATAGATTCTAGCTCATGTTGGAACCTTACACACTGAACATTTGTCCCGTTAACCAATATACAGTTTTGTTTTAATAAGATATCTATGGAATGTTTCGTCATAAAATCTAAACCAATTATCCCATTTTGACGTATTTCTGCGATAAGAAACTCGTGCCCCAAGGTATGTGTACCTAGATCGATTTCTAACCAACATTTTCCTAAAAACGGTTTCTGTTCTCCGGTTGCGGTCACTAAGTTCAAATTTATGCTTTGTACATGAATCTCACCGTCAGGATTAAACCGATCAAAGTATTCTTTACTTAGAATAGTTACACTGGCACCAGTATCTACCAGTAATGGGACATAATGGTCTTTAATTTTAGCCGAAACAAAAAGTCCGCTACTGTCATTACTACATAACACTACTGACAATAATGTCTTTGGGTGTTTCCCCTTCTGACACTGACTTCTGACCCTCGAATTCAGTCCCTAAAGGTTTCCCTGGGTGTGTATAGAAGTTGCAGAGTTTTGTGGGTTTGGGCAATTTTGAGTTATCTCCCCTTGGTCTGAGCCTGATATGGGCTTATTGTTCCCACTGGGTCTCATTTGGGTGAACGAGTTGTCTCCCCTGTTCTGATTGTGGCCGTAAGGACTGTGTGACTGATAGTGATTTGTTGGATTGTCTCCCCTGTTTTGATTTTGATTATAGGGTGGTGAGAAGTCTGATTGTGGGACTGATGTCCTGACCAGTGGTTATCTCCCCTTGACTGTGAATGGGGTGGTCGGTTGGACCTATGATTGTTGTTCCCATTCCAGACATTTCTCTATTTATTAGGGTAATTGTTATTGTTCGGTACATTATTCCCTGCTTCTAGTGTACGTACCAACTTTTTGGTTGTTCTGTCCAGAGACAAAATACTTCTGGTTAATGTCCCTACATCGAGATGTTCCTCCCCTTCTATATTTAAAGTGGGCGTGTGTGGTTGGGCTTGTGTTTGACAAACGGACATATCGTTTAACCCTGAAGTTGGGTGTCGTCCTGATCGACCCCTATGACTATCGGCCATTCGGTGTGCCTCTAATCTGATGGCATGAGTTTCAGCCTCATTTACGGTAGTTGGGCGTAATTCCCTAATACGGAGTCTGATGCGAGAGTCCGGAATTGCGTCAATAAAGTGGTCCAAAGCCAACGTGTTAACAAGGGCAGAATCTGCTGTTGGGTATGCCTGCCTTGTTAATTTTCTGATTGACTGGGCCAGGCCGGATAGGGACTCATCTTTCCCTCTTGTCCGGGTTTGTAATTTGGCCCGAAACATTTCGGACCGCTCAATTGTACCAAACCTAATATTTAATATGTGAACGAGGGAGTCAAAATCTTGTCGGTCTCGCAAGTTCAGCTCAGTAAGTACTGCTCAGGCACTCCCGCTTAAGCTGCCTGCCAAATACAAAGATTTTTCTTTGTAACTCCAGTTATTAATTTGGCTAATGATCTCAAATTGGGTAAGATATTCCTCAAAATCTTCCTCCCCTGAAAAATGGGTGGGTTTTAGTTTATTATAACTTCGTTCGATCCCTGAGGGCCTACTATGAGTGTAATATTCTGCATCGGGCCTAAGCCGTGATGCTGTGTGGTTTTCATTTCTGTCGGGCCCAAAAATAGGGGAACTGTGAGGTGCCTGATCGCCTATCCCTAATCTCCCTTCATAGTCTAACACGGGAGGTGGAGGATAATCGATTCTTCTCTGCACTTGTTCTATGTGTCCCTTCATTTTATTTGATTCCCGTTGGAGATCTACTATTTGGTCACTGATTTTATTCATTGCTTCTAATAGTTGATGTGTATGATCTTTTTCAGGAATGGGCCTAGCCGTTCCTGATTCTGAATTACCTGAAAAATGGGAGTCATCTTGCTGGTCATGGAACCTTGGAGAGGATGGTCGGCCAAACTGGACTTCAGAATCATCCATGTTGTGCATATCTAGATCTGGGATGTGCTTATTATTTATTTATTCTCTTCTCCAATAAACTAGATCAGAAAATATTAAATCCTGCCGACGACGCCAATCTAACGTTTGCCGCTTTTGGACAAGTTAGTTAAGTTACAGACCCGTTCTGTCCAGTGTAAATATATGAAGAAGCTGACAAACACCAGGAATAAGTTAATGTGAAAATTTAATTATGCAATGGTAAGAATGGATTTATTTACAGATGCACATTTTCCATGTATTCATTTATAGCACACACTCAGATTCGCCCGTTTCTTGACAATCAATGAAAATATAGTGGTGTGTATTTTAATTCATATCTTGACCAGTCCAGACCAGAGTATTCCATGACCTAAGCAAGAGTTATTGCCCTTTACACCGTAAAGTAGTGAAAATTGGGAAAATTATGTCCAAAATGGGAAAACGATTGTCAATATTGGGTACAGATGTTCACCGTTGGGAATATCCCATAATGCATCCGTGACGTCTGTCCCAACGTCGACTTATAACGTTTACCGTGAGTATCTAGGGTTATTTTCCCTATTTGGAAGAACCTACCCAACGAGAAGGTGTGTTTGCTTGGGACGACTCGCCCATTTTTAACACTGATGTGTTTTCGTGTGGTAACAGGTGAAATTCACGGTGACCAATACCGGAGACAATTCAAAAGAATGCTAACATTTTTCAAGGAAACATTTATATTTATACTTATATTCACGCGCTCTCCCAGGTAACAAAGTGCTATTGACCAATCAGCGACCGGGACACATTCTGACCGCAGTCCGTGAAAGTCAAAACAGCTGGAAACCGGGTAGCTTACTGCGAGTGAATTACGATGAAATACTGTAAATACAGCTTATTCTGGATGGAAATACTGCTGGATACTGGTCAAGGAATGATTATAAATACCAGACATTATTGTCTGAAGCGTTGAAACCACGAGAAGGTGAGAATATAATGATATTTAGTCGATCAAAAGTTCATAAACATGCCGACAATCATTCAACTTCCATACACGCTCTCGGCCGTGGCCCAAACAGAAAGTACGCTCGTACAGTGCAGAATACATACAATCCTGATAGCTATCAACACATAATACGTAAGTTCGTAACAATAAATACCAGACATTATTGTCTGAAGCGTTGAAGCCACGAGAAGGTGGGAATATAATGACATTTAGTCGATCAAAAGTTCATAAACATGTCGACAATCATTCTACTTCCATACACGCTCTCGGCCGTGGCCCAAACAGAAAGTACATTTGTACAGTACAGAATACATACAATCCTAACAGAAGACAGAATATACCCAAAACTATTATATTCTTAAATAATTTTGGCTCAAGTAACGTAGCTACCAGTGATCAATTTATACAGATCATTGGACTTGAATTTATTATATTACCTCTTGTGAATAAGATGGGCATTATATAGCGTGCTATCTTTCTTCCATCTCGCTTTCCCCCCTGTCCCTTCCTGATGGCCCCCTCCCTTTGATGGCGGTAGAGAAATACCGAGTGACCATCGATAAGTCTCTCCGTCTGAAATGAAATTAAAATGCAAGGATTTTAGCAACAGACCTGCAAAACGTCATCTCTTGACTCAATCTACTTGCACTATTATTGAAATTAATGGTGACCTTGCCATTTGACTTTTTAAAAATATCACAATTCAACCTTAACATTGATGAAGAGCATAAGTTGAGTCTTCCATTTACACTCCCAAAATCGTATTACATATTTAGCAAATTTCAAAAAGCTTCATATTGTCATACGCTTGGCATCTTTATAACCTCATCCCGAAAAAGTAAAGATAAAACAAGCCTAATCACCTGATTTTCTGAAGCATTTACACATCAGATTACACCCCTGGCTTGGGTATTGTAAAATTTGTCTTAGGCCCTTTTGTATTGAATGGGGAAAACAATACAAAACAATGATACAGCAGTTTCATGTAACATATTGTGTAAAACTATCACAGAATAAAAAATATTACATCTTAAAGTATTTGATATTCGAGTAACTTCAGTTTAAATTAGTAAACATAATGCTGAAGATACTCTTGTGTACTGTTCGATCTGGCTTCTACAAAATTCATATTTTTTTTCAAACCCCCAAGCGGCGCGAACGCTGCCGGGGTTTGATCTGTAAACACTTTGTCCACTTCCGGTGCTTCCCCATGCGTGAAAGCCTTCTGGGAAATTGAGGTCGCATACTGTTTACAAAAATATGATAGAAAACCCTACAGTATCCGTATTTATTACAGTTTACACGTGAAATATCACGAATTGCCCATTTGATAAATACATATCTTCAATACAGTACAGATACACGAAATATTATATGTTTACAAGTGAAGACGTCATTCTTAGTATTGTCCAATCTGAACGGTGCATTCTATTTTCTGCATAGATTTTCAGTTTCAAGTTTAGATGAAGTGACTGCAGAATAAGTGGTTGTGTTGTCTACCTTTGCAGAATACTTTATTGTTTTTACATAACTACACAATTAAAAAAAAAATTGTCTGGAAAATATTACCAGATAATAGCAGCAAACGACAAAACTGCAGTGAAATCAATTCAAAATGGCGCTCTGTATTGTTGCCAACCGTGACGTCATTAGAATTTGGCGTAAAAAATACCCTACACATTCCCACGCTTTTCTAATGTAGCGATATTTGTGTCGCGTGACGTGCAAATATGTAAGAAATGGAAAATTCCATGGGTTTCCCGTTCAATACGATATATTTAGTTCACTTGTATAAAACAAATATGTGATAACAACAAAAACCAGCGTTTGGCAAAATGTGTAGCAGTCTGGACAAATTATATCTATTATTCAAAGGGGGGCTACGATTGACGCTTTAACCTAGAAGACAGTTGATATTTAAGGTACATTTACATTGTGTAAATCATGTAATGTCCCTTCTGTCTCTCAGAAGATGACGTTATTACCAAATAGTTGACATTTAAACGTGTGGTTAAAAATGTACATTTGCGTGCTGTAAGACAATTATTGAGTGACAATATATTCTAAACGACAAAATTAATGCCATTAACAATTTATATAATCATAATTTAATAAATTCAAGTATGCATGATCCGTTCCGTCGTGGTTGTTGGATTGTCAGTAAGTCATTTTCATAAACAGATTTGGTGTCCAGCAGTTTTGCTGCATTTTCTTGTTAAGTTTGGAAGTCTTTTGGAATGAAGGCGCATATCTTTAAGTAAGCTAACTTTAAATCAGAATACATTACCAGCAGAAGATGTTGATGCCGGTGTATTGGTAGTTGGCGTTGTAGCTGCTGTAGTAGTCGGCATAGTTGTTGCCGGCGAGGTTGTGTTGGTGCTTGAAGTGATGGACCGGCGTATTGTGATTTCGTTCTGGTCAAACAGGAGGGTGCCAATCATCAACGCCGGCTGGCCACTACTGGTTGAGGCGCGTCTTGCGTATTCCAATAGGACATCATGTATATTTGTCCCTAAGGTAGAAATCTGCCGTCCATCAAAGATCAGTGTCACGTCAACCTCGTCCGGATTCTCCCTGTGACAACCATATTGTATTAGTCACTTGACAACCGTGATGATGATAACGTATACTATATTCCATATCACTGGTGATGATAACGTACGATACAGTCTCTATCGCTTGTGATCATATTTAATATATGATTCCTGTGATTACTGTGATTATCATAATACATGATACATTCTATAATGATGATAATACACGATACATTCTATAATGATGATAATACACGATACATTCTATAATAATGATAATGATAATACATGATGCATTTTATAATAATTATAATACATGATACATTCTATAATAATGATAATACATGAAACATTATATAATAATGATTATCATAATGTACAATAACTCTATATCACTTATGATCATAATTTACGATACACTCTAACACTCTAAATAATGATAATGCATAGAAAACCAGTTAAATCGACAGTTTGTAAGGAAAGGGACAACAAGCATGTATGTGTATGTGTGTTAGGGGGGGGGGTGTTGACGCGATTCAAATGTGTAAACAAATTTAACAATAAGAAAATATGTATATGCTCATGCTCATATAACGAGAATTATCAAAGAATAAAAACCAATTTGTACATCCTACATTTGGCGAGAGGACTATTTAGGTTTTATAACGTATATTCAATAATATATCGACACATGAACGTATCACTCTCACCACGTTGTTAAATGTATGCGTGTGTGTAATTAAACACACGTAATGGTTGCCGTCTCGAATGTAAGAATAACCCGAAATATTTTATGGGACTATAATGCACATGTTTGTTTTGGTCATACTACGACTGTCAACTATCGAGAAATCCACCATGTATCCGTTATTAAGGTGTCGTAACAGCCATGGTCGATTTCGAATAAATAAATAGAATGCATTTATATAAATAATATAAAAGAATATAAAAAGAATCAAAACCAAAATAAAGCGAGCTTAAAAAAATCAACATAATTTGTTCGTAACCATGACAACCTTATGATGTTTTGAGGATCAAAAAGAAAATGGTTAACGAAATAAATAAAATAAAAGAGCTTAGAAATGAAAAAAATTACCTAAATGAAAAAAAGTGAAGCATAAAAATGAATTAACAAAATATCGAACTATGACTCATGATGATTTGAGAATAAAAGAAAACAGAACGAAAAACAAACAAAATAAA
The DNA here is from genome assembly GCA_032359455.1 of Chlamys rubida. Taxonomy (NCBI): domain Eukaryota; kingdom Metazoa; phylum Mollusca; class Bivalvia; order Pectinida; family Pectinidae; genus Chlamys; species Chlamys rubida. The sequence continues at coordinate 8,142 of JAUMHH010225075.1, forward strand.
CAAAACAAAACAAAAAATATAGAAATAAAAAAAATTGATTAATAAATGATTAGATAAATATGTAATACACAACACTTGTTCAAAACTATGACACGCCAACGATGTTTTGATAGTTTCGTACACCGTCGATCTGACATGAAGGAAGAAGGATAACTCGACAAGAGTGTATGAATCTATAAAGATAAACACAATAGCATCAAATCTACACATACGTGGAAATAGCTTCACATATTATGAACATAAGAAGTATAAATAAAAAAAGAATACCTGCTTATATTGATATTCGACAAAATATGAATGTACTTACCGGAAACTAAGGACTTCAGAAGTAATGTAATCTTCCATTTCTTGTTTGCCCGTATACAAAGAGACTAGCTAGAAACAGAAGAATATTTGACATTATGAATCAACTTATACTTCTACATCATATCTGCAATTTGTTATTGATTAAGGTGTATGTTTTCATAGACAATATGAAAAATATATGTCATTTTCGTGAAGTTATCTCCCTTGAATGTTTTGAACAATATTTTATAATGATTCAGGTATGTTTTCTATTATTAAATGAGTCAAAATTAACATTCGTAAAATGTTTCATCAATATAATCACTCACAACCACATTATTTATGATTGTTACCATATTTAAAAACAAAAACAAAACAAAATACAACAACTTTATAATCAGGTTTCAACGATTGTGAGCTTATTTCCTATCCAAATTTGACAAGATACTCTAATTTGACAAAATTAATTTCACCGCGCTTATAACAATTGTTTTTACAAAATATGAGCGATTTCCAAAACACAACGTTGACCAATTTTACTATATTGTTGCCCGGTTATTGTCTATTTACAATAAGTAGGCCACATCACCGGAAGATATTTAATTTAGTTCAGACAAAGTTTTACACTATACAACACAACTATACCCCAGTTTCTAGTCGGAAATGTTTTGATAGCCGTAGCCCGTATTCTGTTTTACAGATATAAAACGATCCTTTATCTCAAGCAGCCACGTCCGTCCAAAACCTGTTAATTGTTTATATTTGCGCCGACAAAAGACATTAATGCATTCTTTCCTGAAAGAAAACCGTTGTGACTTACCTCGTCTCGAAGTGGTAGGGCAAGGGAAGAGAACTCTGTCGATGTTCTGTCGGCTAGTGCTGGGGTGTACGTCAGATTTAGACCTTGGAATGTGACCACGTACTCGGTGAAAACTGGAACATATATCAACAACGCTGTAGAATAATGATAATTGATAAGTTATTTTACCGTGAAGCTCTTGTGAGTTCAGCTGTTTTAGTGCCGAAATAAAGTTTGCAGCAGAAAGCACACAAGTTGCATAGCTACATGGATATTTCTGATTTTTTCTCAAGAAGTTCGTCGAATGCCAATGTTCGCCATCTTTGAAAGGCTATATTTCTTTTAAGTATCCATATTATTTTAAACTTTTCAACAAAATGAGTGAACATGTGTATAAAGTGATGAGATTCTTATCGGCTTTTCTGCTGGTCATGAGTGACGAATGTCGTTGACAGTCATTATATATTTAGGTTCAAAAAGTAATATCAACGGTAAAATCCCACATAAAACGTATCCTTATGAACGGATGCATGAAGGCAACATTGTTTTAAATAGGAATATGGGACTGTGCAGTAATTACAACTGTGTAAATTTACATTCTATGAAAAGTACACTAAAATGACTATAAATGATCACCGGAGATTCCAGGGGTTACGCTGACTTACATTCTCTGCCCCCCTGGACTATGTAATGACAAAATCAAAGGCTTGATGTGCGCAACCTTGTGTATGATACTAGATCGCTAGATGGAGCATATAATGACGTCATCCTCAATCCAAGGGTTACGCTCACTTACGTTCTCTGCACCCCTGGAATATGTCATGACACAAGCAAAGACTAGATGTAAGCGCCACCTTGTGGATGCTATTAGCAGACTAGTCTTTTGCATTGATGTACATCAAAAGAATCTGTCGGTCGAGTAACGGATAAAGTGACCGGCTTTGAAGTCGGGTGTCGATTCTTTGTATTCTTCAAAGGACAGGTATCAGCCCAGCGATTACTTAGTTGTTTTCGCTGAACCAATCATGCCTTCGACTTCGTCATGACATATTCAAGCGGTACAGAGAATGTAATTGCGCGTAATCACTTGAATTTGGAGAATGCATGAAATATAGGCATTTAAGTGGTCAGTAAAAATTAGCAAAATACAAAATTGTTTCAGTGTAGCATGGTTGTTTGAATCATGGTGAAAATACCGATGGGTCAAAATGCAATAAGGTGAAATGACCCCGACGTGGTCAGAACGTCATAATGATGAATTGACCGCCCATACCTCAAGTGTCCAGACTAATGAGATTCAACTGTAATGCAAATAGATAAAGTTCGATCTATTTTACCAACACAGCCAATCTACACATTCAACAGCATGCCTTCCTCTTAATTTAATGAAAGTTATTAAAACTAATGACTTATTTGTAAGCAATCTTCCTAAAACTACGTGTACCCCATACATGGTATTAATCTGACATATTCTTGAATATGTTGACCATACCTATGTCCAAAGGAGCCGGTGTGGTGTAGCCGGACATGTTGATTGGTTGGCCCATCGAATCGTCAGCTAGGTACACCAGCTCCTTTCCGATCTCCCAGATCACCCTGTTGTTAAATGTACTAGTTGGAGCTCCGTTGGCAATGGCAGTTATGATGTCCTGCTGTGTGACGTCATCAGTTCCGTTGAAAACTATCCTGAGGGTTAGATTGTGGGGATCCGTATCGCTGGAACATATATTACACATAGGACTAACTCCTTTTCAACTATATAACACATTACATCTACAGCACACACGCTGGCATACACACATAGGGAGATATTAGACAGGTGGCATAGGACTAGTAGTTGACAATTAGG
>JAUMHH010225075.1:11174-26762 GCA_032359455.1 Chlamys rubida
TATTCTCTAGATGTTGCTAGGGTTGTGTTGACAATTAGGTATTCTCTAGATGTTGCTAGGGTTGTGTTGACAATTAGGTATTCTCTAGATGTTGCTAGGGTTGTGTTGACAATTAGATATTCTCTAGATGTTGCTAGGGTTGTGTTGACAATTAGGTATTCTCTTGATGTTGCTAACGAGATATCAGATTATTTACTGGGAAACGCATTTTTGATAATTTCCTATGTCTATGAAAATGTGGAATAAGCATCAAGCAAGATAATATAGGGCTAAAATGGTCCTAAATGGCCTGCTCTTTTACAAGTATATATAGAGAGAGATAATGCTGTGAAAATACATTAAGAATCCCCGTGCCACTGAAAAATCATTTCTTCTGAAAAGAAAAATCATACCTTGCGGGATTTGTATGAAAACAAATAATAAAGATGAAATAAACAGAATAAAATCAACAGCAACGTTCTAAGTGTAAACACAATAGCGATGCTAGACCTCGATTCAATCCCTTGACTTCAAATTATTGTACTATCGCTCAATCCGGCTAAGACACCTGGTCGACGGAAGTGTCCTGGCACAACTGTGCTACAGCATCAGGCAACATGAAGTTAAGGGGAGTTTTCTGTAATACGAAAAACCACGGGCCGTGGGACAGGGATCCTTAGATGAAAGAAGCACGTGAGGGCGACTAATAGTCTTGTAAAAGAATAGTTTATAGTAGTAAAGAATAGAAAAACAATACTCTTAGATATGTTGGACACAAGTGCAAAGGGATAAAGATATTGTTTTATGTAACTGTAGTGATATATTAGTGTAACAATTATTTCAAATTTTGTGCAAGTTACAAAATTCCATTACATACCATTTCAAAGATTATGATTGCAATATAACTGAATTGAATTGAATAAATCAGCTCGAAATTTTTGTATTCAACAACGTGTTATTAATTTCGCTGCAACATATAAATATATAATAAAAAATATTAAATGTCCATGTGAAGTAGGCAAGTATTGAACAAATAATATCTAATGACCGACTACGAGGCTTTTCCAGTCGGTCGTTAGATCTTATTTTTTCTCACTCTATATATATATTGTACAACGCACATGTTCATCAACGAGTGCAGCTCCAAATTGTATGCACAAACAAATTCTTAGTAAAACATAAACTAGTTTGAGGTTTTAATTGCCTGTAGTATTCAACTTGTTATTATTTCACTCATTTAGTTTTTTGAATTTCATTTATTTGTCATAAATTTCGAGAAAAATTGGTGAATTTACATATTATTTATTATCCTTGCCGAGTATATTTCTATCAACAAACGGTGACCTACCCGATAGGGTGTACCAAACAACCGTAGTAACGATCCTTCAATACCGTGGCTGATATAAATGCGTCAATCTGAAAATAAACCGTAAACTGTCTTAAGGTAAAGGGCACCAATGCATCAGTTATAATCGCAAAGAAAGGCTCTACTGAGAGTGCTTTTTCTTATTCTCCCTTTTGTGTGAAGATGAAGCAATCCAATGGAGTTTTCCCTGTCAGTGTCCATTGTTTTTACATAAGCTGGACATTTATTCTCATGCAATGCGTTTATATATACTACATGGATGGCAACATTGGTAGTGTGGATGGCAACACAGGTAGTGTGGATGGCAACATTGGTAGTGTGGATGGCAACATAGGTAGTGTGGATGGGAACATCGGTAGTGTGGATGGGAACATAGGTAGTGTGCATGGCAACATTGGTAGTGTGCATGGAAACATAGGTAGTGTGGATGGCAACATTGGTAGTGTGGATGGCAACACAGGTAGTGTGGATGGCAACATTGGTAGTGTGGATGGCAACAAAGTTAGTGTGGATGGCAACATAGGTAGTGTGGATGGCAACATAGGTAGTGTTGATGGTAACATTGGTAGTGTGGATGGCTACATTGGTAGTGAGGATGACAACATTGGTAGTGTGGATGGCTACATTGGTAGTGTGGATGGCAACATTGGTAGTGTGGATGACAACATTGGTAGTGAGGATGACAACATTGGTAATGTTGATGACAACATTGGTAGTGTGGATGGCAACATTGGTAGTGTGGATGGCAACATGGGTAGTGTGGATGGATGGCAACATAGGTAGTGTACAATGTGAAGGTTCTGATTTTTTTTCTAGCATTTTTAACAACTATAATTCTATAAAATGCATGGTAACATGTGATTTTCATGGAATACTTCTTATGAATGAAAACGACTTTAACACATATCTAACAATAGTGACAGTTGTAATAATATATTTCAATATTGTTGGTACCGTTTGCCTTAATCCACACTACGTCTGTTACTTATAACGTACATGGTCTTAACTCGCACTGCGCGTATACCAATAACTTGTATAAATAAATGTAAAACGTACTGTCTATACACAAATGATTGAATACATCTACACAGTATACCGTACCAAGTGATTTTCATGGAATGTTTCTTTTGAAATATGTTAAACAAAAACATAGTTTCCTTGTTAATAATGAGCTTTAACTTGATTGCATCCTTGAGTTGGTAATGACGTGAAATCCCTGTACACTGTAGATACACCTGGTTTAATACTTACGTCTTTACAGAACAGAAGCTGGAAATCCTGAAACACAGTAGAATTCGGGTCACTGTGATCCGGGATATATTTGAGGTTAAAAAACTCAAATTCAGTATCAAACAGGACAGCATCTGACAAAAGTAAAAAGATAATATCAACATCAATAATGCATGATAACAGACTCGTCGGACCCCAGGGTGACAACGGGCCATCTAGAAGTATTGACACGCTTTTTACATTGGCTCTTTGTTTTATTTTAAAACGTCATATGCTATCAGTTGATATTTTTATGAAGAGGTTGGTCTCAACGAAATGTCTCAACTTATGTGATATTTCGTTAAGGCTAATATTTCTATAATGACTTTAATGTTAGAAATCCCTAAACTTCTTTTACGACTACAAACAATACAATTTCAAATACACAAGATTGGACTTTTCCTTTGTTCTGGATCAAGCAAGTTCAATCTGGTTTGTTTCTGCTTCACGTCCTATAACAGATATGGTCTTTTTAGAAGGTACCAGGCTTTGATGGTGGAAAAAAACGGAATACCATGAGAAAAACTACCGACCAGCGGCCAGTAACTGCCCACTGTCCATGTAGGTCTCGAACCCGCGACCCAGTGGTGGGGGGCTAGTGATCTTTGACGGTCAGACGCCTTAACCACTCGGCCAACTGCGGCCCCCTGGATCAAGTAACTACTTTCATGATGGCTACTGTATTGTTACCATATCTTGTTATTCCAAAACTAAATAGCGACCAGTATTTTTGTAACATATGCCATGTTCATGAAGTTGCGACAATAACCAGAAGTTTACTATCTTTATTTCAGTTGTTCATACCGTAGGCAATCATGCCCCATGAAGGATGAAATACGAGTAACGGTCCCAATGTGTGACTGTAGTAGTTAAAGTAGATCTGCTGTTGAGTCGCGTCCTTGATATACGTGTAGAAATCCAAACTCTCGACGTCATAAGTCATGTTGGCCGAATCAAACCTCAGTGTTAGGTTCACAACTGGTGGCATCTCACTGTAAAGTTAACAACGATCGTCAAAACATTATTTGTAAAGTCAAAATTTGTATAGTAAATTAGACATTGTACTTTACAGTCCACCCAAGGAAAGACAAATGGTGAAAAAGGATGGTCTGGTAGAAAAACTCTCATACCGGTATTTACATATAGCAATCAATTGATATAGCTGAAGGATGTTTCGCCATGCATTAGTGTAACTAATCTACATATGCTAGACGAATACCTGACATAAACAGATGTCTAATATCTTAAATGACATCGCTGCTGAGGAACACAGAACAGGTCCTTATAATATATATCATCAATAATTACCTAAATCGGACGTCCATGCACTTTTGAAAGTCGCCAGCCAAAGCATTGTTAGCTGATATCAAATTTGCAACCTAAAATGGAAATACACCTCTTATGTATTGTGTACAAATGTAATATCCTAAATACTATGAATGCTTAATAATCCAAACAGCAATCGCATCAGACGGTGCTGTTGTAAGTGGATCCGAGACAAAAATTACCTCTTCTTATATTTCGAAAATATGGTTTGTTTCAAAACAGTAGAAAATCAAACTCGGATGTTTGAAAATTCAACAATTTCTTGAAAACTTTAAAAGGAAATATTACAGACCTGAAATGTGCTAATTCCCTTACCTTTTCAAAACCAGAACTTACATATACCCAAAATTTAAGTGAATAGCTGAACATTACATCTTTTAAAATACAAAAAAGGGAAACAATACGGTAGTTCCTCAATATGTTTATGTGAGAAGTCTTATCCTTAGAGCAGGGGCTTACCGCTTTACACAATGGTGTAGCCAGTTGCTTGTAAGCTTCAGTCTGTGGATCGGCAAGGTCTGTTAACCACATGTGGTCGAGGATTTCTAGCGTGAGTGGAACGTCGATATAGCCCATATAATCAGAGACGTATACAATATATTCTCCTAGCTTGTGTCCCATGTAGTCACCGTACCTCACCAAGGGGCGCTTGTTGGACAAGAAGTCTGATATACTGTCTTGCAGGTTTGCCATATTGAATGCGCTATCCATGTATATCGCCAGAGTAGCCAGTGACGAATTGGTTACACTTGTAGCATTTCTAGAGGAAAGGAAGACATGAATTATCCTTACCTACAAAATTGAAAATTTCGCGCAACCACTGTAAATAATGTAGCTTCTGATAAACTCTCTATCAGTTATACATCACATTTGCGTACTTTTCAGGTCGAATATGGCGAAAACAATACTTCCACAAAGCGGTATTATTTTGTGTCAATATGAAACCTGAAAACTATTAGGCTCAACTGAAAGAAACATTTTAAAGAGTTCTAGAAGTATTGTAAACGGAATGCTGACACCCAATGTTCTGGAAAATATTATTACTCTGCGGTAAGCCAAAGAAAATAAACCCTCAGGATCAGATTCTTTAATGTCCGACTTTCGGCTTCGAGCATACCTCGAAGTACGCAATCAACAACACCACCCTCGGGTTGAGATTACGCTGTCCAGCCTACAGTTTGGGTAGAAAGATTCTTTTAATTCACCATCCCACGTGTCAAATTGACAACTTGCAATTAATTTGTGTCAGTTTACGCTACCTATGTTAATCGTGCCAGGAGTAATATTGCAAAACAGTAGCAAGCAGCGAAAATATACACGGTTCAATTACTGATTTTTGATTATTTGTAATAATTTAAATTCTTCATGCATAAACCAAAAAGAGAGAGACATATTTCAATGAAGTGCATACAAAATATCGCATCTGAGATCAATGTTCACACTTGAAGATATGAATATCCTATTAAACAGTACGACTTACTGAATATTTTCTACGATACATCCAACGTAGTTCTGCTCAAATGGCGAAGCAGTCCGCATCAGATAGCCTACCTGTAACAAAATCAAAACTCAAAATCATTTGCAGAATCGTAAAATTAAGCATCTTGATGAAGTTACCTTTCAAAAAGGCCCACATGTGAAAGTTATAGTACTGAATGGAATATATCTGAAAACACACCAGAAACTTTTCATTTGGAAATTGAGTTTTTTGATAGAAACGATATCAACTGAAAAGTAGTTACGTTATAATCATAATTTCACCGTGTTGTATGATATTGCGCCCGTATTCTATCTTTTTCCTAAATATGTTTATTTGAAAAGTATATCAGCCGATTAGAATTTTGAGAAAGAGTTTATGTGACATGAAGTTACATACGTGCAAGCAATAAGTTCTAGTCGTTTCGGTACCCAGTAGTTTCGGTACCTTTACAATGGATGTTTCGGTAGTTGTTTTAAACACAACAAATGGTGCAGAATCATTACATTTCTACTCAGCAGAAACCCGGACACCAAAATCAAACAAAAGTAGGAGTTGAAATGTTAGTCCAAGTGCGAAAATCCTTAAAAATGTCAAAAAAACTTTGGAGAAGTAAAGAAACGTCTTACACAAGTACCAAAACGTTTGGTTTGGTTTGTTTGTGTTTTACGTCCTATTAACATCTATGGTCATTTAAGGACATACCAGGTTTTGATGGTGGAAGATAGCCGGAGTCCCGAAAAAAACCCATCGACCTACGGCCAGTACCTGGCGACTGCCCCACGTAAGTCTCGAACGCGCGATCCAGTGGTGAAGGGCTAGTGGTAGCAAAATGACAGACGCCTTAACCACTTGGCCACCGCGGCCCGTATCTACCGAAACGACTGAGTACCAAAACACCTGTTCACTTACCAATGTTCTCAATAGAATACGCATAATTGACTCTTATAAACCCAATGTAAACTAGAGCTACTTACATCCGAAGTCAAGCTGTTGTCAACCGTTCTGTAGCTGACTGATTCGGGATTCAAGAGGTCAGGGGTGAACATCAGGTTTATCAGATGGGCGTACCAAGTTTTCCTGGTGGCGTTATAGTTCTGGACCTCCACCACCACATCACCTATGGTCACTCCGAATCTGCCCGAGTATAGTGCTGGTTTCTTGTTGAGTAATTGGACACGAGCAGCTTTAAGTGTTGAAATAGTCTCATTACCGTTGAAGGTAAGCTCAACATTCATGATGAAAGGGTTGTCCCTTTAAAGAAAAAGTTAATATGAAATTCCAAAATCGATTACAAAATGAAATTTATTATCATTTTGGATTTAGTAATTTCAAAATCAATCCCTTCTTTTTTTTCAGTGACTTTCAATTTATAACAAATGCTAAACATTTTCTGTGATGTATTAATATTTGGATTTTTTTTTATATATTTAATACTAATATATTTAGAAGTCGTTCAATGAAGCAAATTCATGATATTCATACAGACTACTTTTAATATTCCCAGCATCAGATGATATATAATTCATTGTTTCACCAAAATGATAAATATTGAACAGTGTTTCAATATGATGTATAAAAATACTGAACATGTTTTCCTGAGAATTGTGTAATCGTGAGGGTATTAATACTTGTCATTGTTGTACCAGTAAATAATCACACTCATCAATAAATGATAAAACAAATCAGCATTGTTTCGATATTAAATGACATTTTAACATTGTTTCATAATTAACTGATAAATTGTATCATTGTTACATAATTAATTGATAACTATTTAACACTGTTTTAACATTAACTGATTACTACTAAACTCTATTAAAAGTACAGTAAATCTGTATTGTTCAAAATTTACTTTACCTGAAGTTAGCAACGTTACAGTCATAAAAATGTTCAAATTGCTGCTGATGCTGACTACTCTCGAGTATGGTTTTCACCTGGTTGAAAAAGAAATGTATAATTAATTGCAATATCTTTTATGAATTCAATATCAAAATTATCATGAAAGTGAAGTTAACGAAGAAAGGATGTTGCTAGACTTTGGACACTCTTGCTATCTATGGACATCACACCAAAAGCTTGAATAGGATATCAGTGCGTTTCTGTTATATTCTGTATTTTCGATATAATAACAAAGAAAAAAATGTCAAGAATTTGTTTGTGAATATAAAATGTACATGAAATGATTAAACTTGTTTTATAAAACGTTTCATAGCTGAAATGCGCTGATATATAACACAGTGTACCACAGTAACAGAAATGTATGCTATACGAGTTTGAACTGTTAATTTCTGGTAAGTTAGAAAGTTTGTAAGTTCCAAAGACGCGAAGAGACCGTAGCTCTATACCTGACAGTAACATTATACACACAGGTTGACGAGAGATATGGCATTCATTTCTCCCATATACCTCCCAGTGAAAGACAGGAATTGACCCGTGAAAAGTTAAACATGTCTTTCCCTATACACGCGCTATGACGTAAAGAATGGAATTATTGCCGCCAGGCAAGTCCGCCAAATGACGTCGGCGTTTGAAATAGTTTCGTTGTTTTGACTATTAAATTTTCATTAATTTTGTACTGATTATAAGATATATCAACTGATACATAACAGTTGTTGGATTATCGAATAAAAATATTTTTAAATTTGTGCTTTAAATTAATTTCTAATTTTATGTTCAGGGTTCATCATCCCTATAGAATTCAGATAATTGTATTCAAGCGCGGCATGGAAATCAAGCATATGAAGGTCATGGAGTATAGACACTGGCTTTATTTTCGAGTACGGGAGAAACAAAATCAAACATGGGTACGGTCCGTGGACCCCACCCTTGTAAGAACAGTGGCTTTCTGTTTCCTTTAATACGATAATACCAGAACCACCATTTACAATTTGTTGTTTTATAAATTTGTATCTTATTGGCCTACCTCGTTGCAGAATGACGTGGAGATCGATATAAATTCTTGTGATGAATTGTTTGACAGGTCTGTGGTAAAAGTCCTGTTCAATACCGGCAGGTAAAATACAAAGGTCGTCCGCAACACTACAAAACAATTAACGGTATACAAAATCGTATTTTAAGGATCCCTGTTTCATTGCCAACAAATGTAACTATGCATTGGAAATTTGTTTAGGAGGCACGGTAGCCTAGTGGTAGGACGCCGGGCTCATGACCGAAGGGTTGCGGGTTCGAGTCACGGCACGGCACTGTGTTGAATTTTTGAGCAAGAAAATGTACTCCGCTTGTTACAGTTTACTCAGCTGTACATGAGTACGTGGTTGGGTAGTGATAGAATTGTAGAATGCTAGCTGTGAGCGCCGAAACATTTGATAAAAAAGACCATGATAAGATGTCATTTGTACGAGGTTGTTGTACATCAGTGAAATAATGGAATGCTCATTATATAACATATTTTCATTTAGTTCACTAGTTGTGATCCAGATATAATATCGTTTAAATGATTCACGTGTGTTAAAAAGAACGAGTTAACGGATCACACCTGTAAAATAAACCGATGTCAACACTTTTTCGGGCCAACCTAGCTTCTTTGTATAAGTACAACTTTAATTTTATAGAATTAATTTGTTATAAATATTCCCAACACAAATTATATGACTATCAAATGAAAATTGTCTTAAAAAGATGAACTGAAGAAAATTACCAGGTATTTTGGCAAAAATATAAATGAGAGAAACATTGATCTTGTAAATTCGGTAACGCTATAAAAATCGATTATTGCTTATTATGCATTGCTGATTGCTATTTAAAAAGTTACCTTGACCACAGGTTGGTCCGGTTCTTCCCACTGGACAATTACAGGTAAATGACCCGTCAATGTTCTGACAGCTTCCGGGACCACAGGGCTGGACATCACACTCGTTAATGTCTGTACAACAAATGACCATGCTCGTCTTGATATGCACGTAAACAATCATAGATTGTGTCGTTTGCAATACCCAATGTATTAAGGGTATATATATATTTTTGAATTCCCGGGTTCGCAAAACAAGATAATTTCAACAAAACACGTACAGTAACCTATTAACAATAAATATTTTAGATGTCTAATCACTGTATATACCTATACAAAGTCATATAAAAAGTCATACTGTATATACCTATAAAAAGTTATACCCGTATTCAGTTAACATATCATGTATCTGGTCACTACATATACAAATGACATCAGTTACACAAAACATACTTAAGATATCTGGTCAGTAAACATTCAAAACATGTCCATTATACGGTACATAAATTATATATCAGTTCACTTTATATATACCTTTTACCAAGTATATTGTAAATAGATATCTAATCACTACCTATACAAATCAAACACCGTATAGAGTAAATATATCAGATACTGGGTCACTACTCATACATGTCATACCACTATACCACGTATGCAGGCAATAAAATATCTACAATGCAATTAGTAAAACAATAAAACAACCATCTTCCCATGATGTACTTATATATTACGTTTGATGCCAATTTATGAACGGTAGCAGATATATGCTATTGTTTTAGTACTCGAGGTCAGGTCACACTGGCCTTCCAACGATGTACATATAAATAAAGTTTGATGCGAATAAATGAAACAGCAGCTTAGATATGCTCCGGAAACCATTATTTTGGTACTTTGGGTCAGGGTCAAAGGTCAAATTGAGGTCACACTGACTTCAATTTAGGGTCCTTCAGATCGCCTTCCCATGATGTTCTTTTATAAAAAGCCCATTCATGAAACAGCCACTGAGGTATGCTCTTGAAACTACTATCTTTACCATTGTCGGTAAAGGTCATAGGTCAAATTAAGATCACAATGCCTGGGAACGACGTAATTTTTTTCAGCGAGATATCCTACCCGGACGTTGCTGATCACCCTACAGATGCCTTCCCATGATATACCTATGTACAAGGTCTGATACCAATTCATGAAACAGTGGCTGATATATGTTCCGGAAACCACAATAAGCACGGACGGACACACGGACGGACGAAGTGAATACTATATACACCCGACTGACGTCGTCGAAGCGGAATCATACAAAAATAAAGGTCCGCATGTTGCAACAAAAGCAGCAGATCACTTTTGGTTTTTTCGAAAGGAAAACCCCTAGTTCTCCAAATGGAAAGGGGCTGAGCACTACTGTTCGCCTCTTACGATGACATGCAGTTGATCGGGGCATTGATGGATTACCGGTTGAGCAGTCCTGACCAGTCCAGCCGCTGGCGCACACACAGGCGTATGACCCCGGTACGTTGATACAGTCCCCATTGTTGTTACATGGCAATGTGTTGCATTCATTCACATCTACAGGAAAAGTGGTAAAACAAGATAAGAAATCATTTTATTATAAATTTGTAAACCAACGGTATGTATTCGTAGATACAACCGACACAGTGCTGTAAGTAATGTACAGAACAATAGTAAAGTCGGTAACGCACTTTTTAAACGGCAAGGTAGCTAACTTTAGATAAAAAGATGTATCAATATACCGAGCAGAATTGTGCTGAATACTTACAGTAAATTGCATTTTGATAATAAGTTCGCGTAAATATTTTCCAAGTAGAAAAGATCATAATTAGAATATCTGACTTTTTTTTATTTACACTTTATAGACTACAACATACTACATAGGTAAATGCCCCTGTCATCATGGAAGCGACATTAACTGCGCTCGATGAGTTACGATAACTTACGAATCGTGTATGGTTTTATCATTGTGATTTGGAAATAGCACTCACCTCAGCTAGTTTAAGACACACACATACACATGCATACAGTTCACCTTTATTTTCAGCAGTCGGTACGCAAACGTAACATGTACTCAGTAGCTACTAATATGTTTACTTGTACACATTTTGTAAAGTAAGGGAGATAACTCTGCAGAGTAAACGTCGTATCGCGACCGCGTAAATTACCCCCGCGCGTTTAGTTTTGACCTTCAGATCGCGTAATTTTCACCCAGCGTAAATAACCACGTTTACAGTAGGTTTACCGAAGTGAGAACAAAACCGTTATTCGAAACTATCAGCGAAGAAAGATATGCAAGGGATACTTGAGATGAACGTAACTACGCACACAGTGATTTCAACTTTATAATTTGTCAATAGATAAAGTATGTCAAAATGACTCACCGGTGATGCTAGGGGCCAAAAGTGCGAGACAGAGAATTAAAAAGAAACAATTGTTTCGAAAGGGTAAACATATTCTGCTTCATCGACGTCAGCCGCCAAGTAAATCTAGGTTAAATCAAGTAATGTCAGGTTATCAATGTAAGAACCAAGTTTGTGACAACAAAGTTTAAAAACACTCTGTTTAACATAGTCCAAAACGACATTTAGTTTCAATGAGATCGTGATTGCGAGCATCAAACTTGCCGAAAAAAATCAAACAAAATCGTATGTCAGGTTCTGAAAGTCAAAACCATGTTCGTGATGGATCTTCATCAACCTGCATCTATCTATAGCTTGTGTTATCAGTTTGTCCGTCAGCATTTTACATCTGTCAAGGAAATCGTAATATTCGGAGCTCCCGTGAATATCGAATTAACAGCAACAGTTGAGGCATGGGATGTAGGGGTGTATTGTTTAAGAATCAATACATTTGTAAATGTTATTTTCGCAAATATGAATCATTGCTAATAAGTCATTTAAATAATAATATCATAAATTATTATTCACAAATATTAGGTTATTCAAGGTAACATTTTACCTGACGAGCACAAATCCCCCTGCCACCCAGGGGGACAGTCACAGTAGAATGACCCAGGGGTATCCACACACACTCCTCCGTTAAAGCAGGGGTCGGCAGCACACTCCTTGATGTCTACAGGGTAAAACATACGTGTAACACGTACTTAAGTGGTTTACCGAAGAAGTTTCTATATCAAAGACACACGTTCACGATTTCGTCTTTGTTATGATTAGAAGAATGTTTAACCCAACAAAGCTTAAAGAATACTGATCTTAACATTATAATTAAATCATATTAAACAAAGCTAAAATAATACCGATCTTAACATTATACCAATATTCACATTAAATAAAACTGAAAGAATAATGGTCTTAACATTATTATAAAAATCATATTAATTTTTATAAACCATATATTTTTCTTTCTTTTCTTCAATTATATTTTCTTTTATAGATTCAATCCTCATATCGCCGAAAGTAAAATAATAAAATTACGATAAAACAAAATATACAAATATTGTTCGTGTTCGTAAAATCTAGTTTCAGTAGTGTGTAGGACATTACCTTCTCCACAGAACGGTCCGGTAAATCCAGCTGGACATTGGCAGTAGAAGGAACCCGGAGTGTCCATGCAGTCCGCTCCATTCTGACAGGGTGATGTCACACATTCATTGTCATCTAAAATAAAAGGAAGATAAAACATGTAATACCGCAAACATGCATCACTATTTAGAGTCGACATGAAATAACATCAACAGGAGAAAAGATGACCAAAAGTATATGCTAGTACATCATGAACTGCCATAGGCAAGAGGTGGGGACATCCATAGGCCGCCAACATGTTTTCCGTCCAAAGAAAGAAAATCAAACTGTTAACAAGATGGGAGACTCGTTAAAAATCACATGGTATATTCAGTATACTATATATGAATATCATGTGATTAAAGTAGTTATGACTTTTTGTACAAAAGATGTACAACAAGAGTTGATCTATAGGTAGACATAGGCACTGGAAACAAGAATACGTATTTTATGATGACAAATTTATAAAGATGCTTCAAAAATAAGATTGAGTGAAGTACGCATGACCGAACGAATAAAACGTTTGCAGAGCGCCGAATCAAACAATTCAAAAACCAGTCTATTTTACCAAAATATAATTATTTGCTACGTAAATATCATTCTGCTGCTTTCATCAGCCTCCCATAACAAATATTCATTCGTAAGAAATCAACTCAATGTAACGCATACGTTTGCGAAGTTACGAAGTAGCAGCAACGTAAAGGACAGGTGACGTCATATCGACATGAATCCCACATTGCTTTCATGGTTAACTTTGTGACAGTTTTGAACCTATCAGTGTGTTCCTCTTCCGAGAACATTCAAACAGCCGCAGCTTTGCATTAGTTTACTCCAGGAATAGTAAGTAGTTTATGGAGGTAAAACAAGAGTGCCCATCGCTTTGTCAGACAAATTTATCGAATTCGTTTGAACAGGAACTGCAATGGTAAAGAAAAAGATAAAATTCATAGCTTTTGTGATATTAAACTAGAAAAGCCATTCGGATTTATGTCTCGCGTGTGCCCCGCTTTGACCAACAATGCACATATCAGAGAAACTAACTTTAACGCAATAACTTTATGTTGATGGTTATGCTGACAAAGTCAATAGACCATGAAAGATAGGCCGCATCTAGCATTTGATGCATGGGTTGAGATGTACTACCTAAGATGCATCTATGGTCCAAGTTTGGTCGGTCTAGCACTTTTACTTTCAGTGAAACTAAGTTAAACGCAAAACTTAATGTTGACGCCGCCGCCGCCTGAAAAGCAACACCTTAGTCTCGCTTCCGCTATTTCGTGGCGGCGAGACAAAAACTGTAAGACATTAATATCTAACTGGCCCATGTGGTTAAACGAAAATCGCAACAGTGACTTTGGTATTGACTTTGGTAGGAACTCATCCTTGGTGTTGACATGCTTGACCTATCTGCATACTTTGATGAAAATCCGTTAAGAAATAGAGAAGAGTCATAAAAATGAAGTGCGACGCGCCGTGACGGACATACTTATGAGACACTTAATGTTCAGAATGTGGGTCTTACTTTGGTTACACGTAGCACCGGACCATCCAGGATTACAAATGCACGTGAAATCACCAGAGGAAGCATCGAGGCACGTGGCTTCATTCGCACATGGATTCGAAATACAGGCATATATGGCTGGAATGAAAGCAATCGTCAGACAAATAAAGTGTAGAAATATATCAAAAGATACCTGTAGCAGCATAGTTATACAACAAAAACATTTTTAATAGCAACTGTAAATTTGTTTTTTAATAAAATCCTCTTCACCTAAACTATTATTTCTCTAGTACATGTATTTCAATGGATTTGCTTGTAAGCTTGATTATCGTATCCTCAATCATCTCCCAGTGAAAAGCTCGCACTATATAACCACAGAATTGGATAGATTGTAGCGTTATTTAGAACCTATATGATCCGGTTTGCCCATTTGTATTTGTAATACAAGAATGGTACCCATCAGTGAAAAATATATTGCTATTATCATAATATATCTTTATGTAGTTTTTTTTATTTTATGTTCAAGTAAATTTTGTGTATTTCAAGTATTAAAATTTGTTTTGATTTCGAGTAAATATTGTGAGTTATGCTAACAGATCATTATACAAATTACCCATGACACTTACTTTCCTCACAATGACGCCCAGAATTCTGCGGTAGACATGTACAGTCATAGGAACCGTCCTGGTTAGTACAAGTACCACCGTTCAGACAAGGGGAAGTACTGCACTCATTAACATCTTAAATATATTGACATTTTTTATTGGACATACACAAATATAAATTCAAGATGTTTTGTTTCACATGTAGTTTCAAGATGTTTTGTTTCACATATAGTTTCAAGATGTTTTGTTTCACATGTAGTTTCAAGATGTTTGTTTCACATATAGTTTCAAGATGTTTGTTTCACATATAGTTTCAAGATGTCTTGTTTCACATATAGTTTCAAGATGTTTTGTTTCACATATAGTTTCAAGATGTTTGTTTCACATATAGTTTCAAGATGTTTTGTTTCACATGTAGTTTCAAGATGTCTTGTTTCACATATAGTTTCAAGATGTTTGTTTCACATATAGTTTCAAGATGTTTTTTCTCAGATATAGTTTCAAGATGTTTGTTTCACATATAGTTTCAAGATGTTTTTTTCTCAGATATAGTTTCAAGATGTTTGTTTCACATATAGTTTCAAGATGTTTTTTTCTCAGATATAGTTACAAGATGTTTTGTTTCACATGTAGTTTCACTTTCTCTAGATTAGCGACTTGTAAATATAGAAAAATAGCAACAACAAGTAACTAGGGAGATAATGATAACATTCACTAGTACAATAACTTAGAGAATCCTCTGGGTCAGCGTTGTTGTTTATTATACAAGTTATATAACTGG